>JADBJO010008459.1:0-79901 GCA_016801955.1 Conus betulinus
ACAAATTTGCATGATATTTCATGGATATGTTCCATATGACCATGGGGTAGTTGTAACGTGAAACGTACAATCCTTTGGCACACTTCATTGATGCACGCCTACATGCACTCCATTGGAACGGAAAGTAGGCAATTTGGGGGGGTGTATGCTGTGCCCAATGGGTGTGCAGCGCACACGGGTTGTTGTCCCCAAGCTTTGCACCTGTGTAGCAAGTTTGGAAAACCTAGCTTGAACGATGTGGAAAATATTGCAGGAAAAAGGAAATGGGTGTTCAACAATCAGCATGACCTTGACCTTGGCCTTTGACCTTGATTTTTGCAAGCAGTATCAGCATACCTTACCTAATCAACAAACAAATTTTAAAAAGCTGTCTTAAGTGATTGAAGAGACATTGCCAAAAATGTCCATTTTGGTCGACATGGGACAGACTCTCTCTCTGTCTCTCACACAGACACACACACACACACACACACACACACACACACACACACACACACACACACAACCAAAAAAAAAAACAGACATGAACAAATTTAATAGTCTGCTCGTTTTCTTGAAAGCAGCGGACTAACAAGACTGACAGAGGTTGTGACATTTTGTGCAAGAGTGAATTTGAAAATGGGGCAGTCCTTCACTGCACAAAATGTCACAACTGGCAGAAATGTCACAATTGTGGTGACATTTGTGCGGTAACATTGGTCTGTATTTCTTTTGTTTATGTAAATTGCATTTTCATGGTTTTCGGTTTTAATACTTGCAGAAGTAGCTGTTGAAATATATGGGCAATGTACATGAATAAACTTGTCAAATCACTGTGCATGTGCTAGTGCACATGGACATGTGATAATGTATACATCTGCACATACATGCTCACACACTCACACACACACACACACACACACACACACACACACACACACACACACACACACACACACACACACACACACTCAAACACAAGCACAAGTGCATGCACACACACATATACACAGACACAAGTACAGTCGAGCATGACATACACACACACACGCATATATACAGTAGAAACCAGTTATAAGAAAGTCGAGGGGAATTTTTTTTGTTTGTTTCTTATAACCAAGTTTTCTTACAGCCGAGGTTTCTTATAATCGAGAGTTCTAAGAAAATGTTTATAGAGTGTTTCTAATATCCGAGTTTTTGTTTGTTTTTTGCATTGGTTCTCTTTTTCTCTGCATGTTTCTGTAATTGTTAGTGTGTGTACGTCAGTGTTAGAAAGAGAGACAGACAGACAGACAGACAGACACAGTCAGTCAGACAGACAGACAGACAGACAGACAGACAGACACTGAGACAGACAGAGATTGAGATACACTCGTACACAGAGACACGGAGAGAGACAAAGAGAGTCAGAGAGAGAGAGAGAGAGAGAGAGAAGGCTCTTTGGCTTGATTTTGCAAGTAAACTTTGGCCTGTGACATAAAACTTCAAGTGTTTTTTCTTCTTCTTGTCACTCTCTCTCTCTCTCTGTCTCATACACACACACACACACACACACGCACGCACGCACGCACGCACACACAAAAACACACACACACATACACACACACACACACACACACACAAGTACAGTCGAGCACGGACATACACACACACACGCATATATACAGTAGAAACCAGTTATAAGAAAGTCGAGGGGAATTTTTTTTTTTTTGTTTCTTATAACCAAGTTTCTTACAGCCGAGGTTTCTTATAATCGAGAGTTCTAAGAAAATGTTTATAGAGTGTTTCTAATATCCGAGTTTTTGTTTGTTTTTGCATTGGTTCTCTTTGTTAAGCTAGATCTACATGAATATTATAAATACTTTGACAAGTTAGCAAAGGATAATTTTGTTGACAAGTTGAAGACCTCAGATATACAATATTCACATAATTGTGTAAAAGTTTGTGATACACTGCATTCGGATATGATAATTAAGAGTTTAAGTCAAATTAAATCCAGATCAATTACGTCTTTGATGTTTAAAATTCGTCCTAAATGCTCTCAAAACAAAATTTTGTAAAGATATTAGTTGTGTTTTGTGGGAGTCAAATTTCTACGAATCATCTGCTTCTGCACTGTCCTGCCATCAAAGCTCAAATGCTCAAAAATGGAGGCACTGCGCTCAAACATCGAAATCCGATAACATTACAGAAAATAGTTAATGACCTTGATCTTCTTAAGCTGTTTTCAGAAACTTTGCATTCTAGTTCTGTTGGTATTTTTCTTTGATCGTTGTTGATAATGTTGAGATTATTTGTGTTTGTAGAATCTAAAATTTAAGAATGGCATTGATGTTACATTTACTCAAAAACACTCAACACTTTAAAGAATCTCTCACACATGCCTTTTTTTTTTTTTTTTTTTTTTTCTAATGTCACTTGAGGGTGAAGAGACGTTAAATTAAAGTACTACACACACACACACACACACACAAAAACACACACTCACACATACACAAACACACACATACACAAATGCATAAACACGATAGATGAGTAAAAAATACGACAAAGGAGAGCATAGATTTATTCTTGGAGCCATTGGCCATCATGACATAGAGAAAGAGGGATCAACATTTTTGTGTGTGTATGATGTGGTGTGGAGAGAGAGAGAGAGAGAGAGAGTGAGAGAGAGAGAGATTTTTTAGAATGCAATGGTAAATAGTTATAAAGTCAACATAATCGTAAGGAAATTTCCAAATATTAACTAATGCACCTATAAATAAATGAATCACTTATTCTCGGACGAGTCCTCAGTCCAAAAGGTGTTTTAAACATAAACCATAATACACCAAAGGCGCCGCTAATGTCATCGTCGCTTTGACGGACATCCATGATGGTGTGTGTGTGTGTGTGTGTGTGTGTGTGTGTGTGTGTGTGTGTGTGTGTGTTTGCGTGTGTGTGTGTGTGTGCTTACATGTATATATTCTTAATTTTAACAGAATGCATATAAATGTAACCATACCATATGTTGTGTCTGGGGATTGCATCAGAGACAATACTATATCACACACTACAAAAGATTTATTTCAAGCCTTGTGTAGAGAATTGTCTTGTAATGCAGGTAGGAACTGTTTTATAATTTGTAATCGGAACAGAACATGAAAGCTTGAAAGTTTGAAAGAGAGAGAGAGAGTGAGTGTGTGTGTGTGTGTGTGTGTGTGTGTGTGTGTGTGTGTGTGTACGCGCGCCCACCCACAAAGTATTTACAAGCAGTATTTCACAGCACTCAGCGATATTCTGAATTGGAGTTAACAGGTACTCATAAGTTGTAGGCTATTATTACATATTGATGGTCGTCAAATGTGAAATGAACGAATGAATACGAACATAGCACGTGATTCCTTGATTATTTATCAAGTTTCTCACATACTGGCACATGCACTAGAAACAAAGACAGAGAGAGAGAGAGAGAGGGAGGGAGTGATGGAGAGAGGGGGAGAATGTGTGTGAGAAAGAGAGAGGGGGGGGGGGGGGGGGGAGGGAGTGATCGAGAGAGGGGGAGAAAGAGTGTGTGTGTGTGTGTGTGTGAGAGAGAGAGAGAGAGAGAGAGAGAGAGAGAGATGGCAGAGGGGGTGGAGATAGTAACAACATAACACACCTTGCTTAGACAAACCATTGCAGAAGTTGATAGTCGAATGTCCTCATGTTTTGCCTTCCTGTTCTTTTGCTTTAGCTGCGGGTCAGTTGTACTGCCCAAGAACTTATTTTTTGTATTTGTCCCTTTGTTTTACATTGTTGCACAGAGTAGCAAGAGGAATGTGAAATTCTTAAGCAATCAAGGTCTTTTTCTCTTTTGGGTTTCTCTCCACAGCATCCAAAATTTCGATTTTTTCGTTTCAGCGAAATTGCTTGTCTTTTGTGTTGTGTCAGCCTCTTCACTTTACATTATACAAAGCCTTACCTTGCATTGAACATACACTGGCGTAAAGAGAGAAAAAGGGACGGGGTGTGTGGTGTGTGTGTGTGTGTGTGTGTGTTCAAACACCTCTTGTAATCAAGCGCCTGCGTTTTTGTCTAGCTTGCATCCGGATATCCCATCTCTTAGGCAACATCAAAGGGCCCACATCCTGTCCCACCAATTCCACTGACCTGCATCATGGAATTGTTTTTTTTTTTTTTTATATAGTATGTGTAGGCCCACCGAGAAAATCTTTTGACAGCCGAGACTTTCTTGCATGCGAGGAAAAGTTTCGCCAGAGTCAGCTAAACCTGTTTTCTTACAAGCGAATTTTCTTACAACCGAGTTTCTTACATCCAAGATATTTTAAGTAATGTTAAAGAATCCTCTAAGCAGGCGAAAACCATTTGATTTCTTATAGCCGAGTTTTCTTATAACGGGATTGTTCTGTGTGTATATATATATCTGTATTACATTTATATACTCTCTCTCTCTCTCTCTCTCTCTCTCTCTCTCTCTATATATATATATATAATAAAAACTAATAAATTCCAAGGATAAGTACCGAACACCATTCCAGCAACTTACAAAGCAGCTTGGTGTGACAATGACTGCAAGAAATATTGAATTATAAACAAAGCTTGATCTTGTGTCTTAGATTGAAGAAACAAGGGGAGATAAGCATACATATCTGCAGTGGTAGATGATTTTGTCTAACTAACAGTATGTGCTTGAATGGGTGAATGGAGAATATTAAATGCTTCTTAAAATGAACCTTCAGCAAGCTTATAGTCTCCAAATGGAAGACAGTCTCCAATGTGGAGGAAACTCACTAACATATATCTCCTGGTCGGATACTATGTGGAGGAAACTCACTAACATATATCTCCTGGTCAGATACTGGTATTTCAAACCTGATTGTTTCACCTCAGTGACCGCGGTAAGTGGTAATTTGACTCCCCAGCCTTCTCGGTTTTAAGAAGAATGCATTCCCAGAAAAGCTGGTGTGCAATACCATAGTATGTTTGTTGAGTTTTCAAAAAAACCACCAAAGGCGCCACCTAAGAAGCAAAAGAAAGTCATGAAAGAGCAAAACAAGCTACAATTTCTTGTGAAAAGTAGAAAATGTAAAACGATATCATCTTAAAACATAAAGTGCTGAGGGCCAGTTCTTGGAAGGAATCTGCAAGGGACTAAATTAAAATATATATATATATATATATGTCTGTGTGTGTGTGTGTGTGTGTGTGTGTGTGTGTGTGTGTGTGTGTGTGTCTTTGCCAAAACATTAATAGATTGATGGAAGAATTGTTAGCCTGCGCTTGTTTTCCCCCACTACTAAATTGTTCAGCGTAATATATATTTATGTAAGTACCATTGTTTCTTGAAGAAGCCTTTTGGCGAAAGCTTGGAATAAAAAGATCAACTCTGTAGACGGTGTGGACGATATATTGTTCATCAATATATATATATATATATATATATATATACAAGGATAATTTCACGCTTAAGGGTACCACATTGAAAATTGCCCTTAAGGTGACCCATGCTATCTTTTGAACCCATGTGGAGCTGGTGTTGCAGTTGTGATAAACTGGTGTTCTGGGTATGAATTATCACTGGTAATCTTTATGTTGATTTTATTTCAATAGAAAAGATATAGTTGTGTGGCCTGGTACCCCTAGGGATTTTAAATGTTTGAGTACCCTTAAGGCGACATCAGAACAAAGTGGTGTTAGAGTGACCTTTTGTGCAATGTATATATTCACACTTAAGGCGACTAGGGTGGTGTTGTTTAGACAATGAACGTCAAATCAAATCAAATCATGTTGTTTGTAGCCTCATTGACCAACATGGGCTATCTCAAGGCTGTCACCTCAGAAAAGTTTCAACCACGTTTGTTTTCACTGCAAATACATGTCTGAAAAACAGTCCACAAACTAAGTTGAAAAGACCAATAATGATAAAAAAAAATGCCCTCTAAAAATGTTTGATTATAGCCTTGCCCACCAAGATTCAAGGCTCAGATCTGTTTAAAAATTCCAGTTTCTTTCAAAAAGACCAGGATCACCCATGGCAGGATGTCTTGGAACAAGGCCCTCATCGTCTCTGCCGTGTAATGTTTATGTTGTATTTTGTTTAAATCATTGCATGAAATTAAAATATGTTTTACTGTGAGAGGCTCATGACATGGAATGCACCACAGGGCCTCTTCACCCTTCAACAAATAGAATGGGTTATAAAAAAAAGTATGACCAGTTCTAAGACAAGTAAAGACTACATTCTGTTTACAGGTGCCACCCAATGAGGGGAGGGACTCTGAAAGAGCGGGCAGATTTCAAAAAGTTTATTATTCACTTGTTGGCTCTACTCTTTCTTCCATAATGTATTAGCATATGAGTGGACTTTACACTTTGGATCTATAAAGGGTATAATGGAAGTGGACATTTTTTCCACTGTGGCCTCCTTTGCCACAGCATCTGCCGTCTCATTCCCGCAAATACCCACGTGACCAGGAACCCAAACCAAAACAATGTCACAGTTTTGATGTTTCAGTTGAGTAAATACACTAAACAAAGTCTAGCAGCTCAGGGTAGTTTAAGTTATGACATGATATAGCCTTCAGTGCTGACAGTGAGTTAGAAAAAAATAAGAAATTTCTTTCTCTTGGAAGCCTGAATTGTCTCAAGTGTTAGGTCAAGAGCAGTCAGCTCCACTATGCATGCATAGCTATCAGAGGGTATGTGTTTACTGGATTTTTAACACCATCTGACAAAAGGACTGCAGAAGCAGCAACACCATTTTTTGATTTGGAACCATCAGTGAAAGACTTTTTCATGCAAGGGATATTGCAGACATAGTTCACTGTAAAGACCTTCATAAACTGCAGAGCTGGTAAAGTGTTTACAATAAGAGGCAAGGTTGGGCCTTTAACACACAGAAGTCACAAACCATGCCCAGGTCGATCTGGGCCTTAAACACACAGAAGTGACAGGCCACGGCCAGGTCGATCTGGGCCTTAAACTCACAGAAGTGACAGGCCACGGCCAGGTCGATCTGGGCCTTTAACAAACAGAAGTGACAGGCCATGGCCAGGTCGATCTGGGCCTTAAACTCACAGAAGTGACAGGTCACGGCCAGGTCGATCTGGGCCTTTAACAAACAGAAGTGACAGGCTGTGGCCAGGTCGATCTGGGCCTTAACAAACAGAAGTGACAGGCCACGGCCAGGTCGATCTGGGCCTTTAACAAACAGAAGTGACAGGCTGCGGCCAGGTCGATCTGGGCCTTTAACAAACAGAAGTGACAGGCCATGGCCAGGTCGATCTGGGCCTTAAACTCACAGAAGTGACAGGCCACGGCCAGGTCGATCTGGGCCTTAAACACACAGAAGTGACAGGCCACGCCCACGGCCAGGTTGACATGAACCTTAAACACACAGAAGTGACAGGCAATGGCCAGGTCGATCTGGGCCTTTAACACACAGAAGTGACAGACCGTGGCCAGGGCAATCTGGGCCTTTAACAAACAGAAGTGACAGGCTGTGGCCAGGTCGATCTGGGCCTTAAACATACAGAAGTGACAGGCTGCGGCCAGGTCGATCTGGGCCTTTAACAAACAGAAGTGACAGGCCATGGCCAGGTCGATCTGGGTCTTAAACACACAGAAGTGACAGGCCACGCCAAGGTCGATCTGGGCCTTAAACACACAGAAGTGACAGGCCACGGCCAGGTTGATATGAGCCTTAAACACACAGAAGTGACAGGCAATGGCCAGGTCGATCTGGGCCTTTAACACACAGAAGTGACAGACCGTGGCCAGGGCAATCTGGGCCTTTAACACACATAAGTGACAGACCATGCCCAGGTTGATCTGGGCCTTTAACACACTGAAGTGACAAACCACGCCCAGGTCGATCTGGGCCTTTAACACACTGAAGTGACAGGCAATGGCCCAGGTCGATCTGGGCCTTCAACACTCAGAAGTCACAGCACAGGCTTCATGTCTCACCCAGTCACAGTCCCCCACTTACTGCCCTGTAGCCCTTAGTTAATTTTATTTCAAGTGCTTGGAGTGTTTGTGTCTGTTGGATGCCACATGCCCACACCAGTGTGCAATACCCTGACTATTGTTTATGTACCAAGCCTCGCCTGATGCTAAAGAAGCTGATCAAAATGCATGTGAACCCAGGCACCTCCCAGTCGCTCTACAGCTTCCTAACTGGCAGCCTCGGAAGTACCAGGTCATCCCTTCTCCAGACAAACACGGTGCTTCCCACAGCTGTGCGACGTCATCTGCCGTTTTAGCTATTACACAACATATACAGTAAAACCTGTCAAATGCAGACAGGCTTGGTACCGACCCATAGTGTCCGTATCTTACCTGTGTCCGTAATAGCCAGGTGTCAAAGAAAATCACACCTAACCAGGCAAAAATATAAGAATGTTATTGTTGACTTTTATCACCATCTTTGATATAAGTCTGAGTTTGGGGGCTACAGAAAACTGAGATGCTGTACGATCAATGGCTTTCCCTTTCATGGAATTCCATTTATGCAGATGTCTTTTTGTAGTTGACAGTGGCTCTCTGACTAGGTGTGACTTGCACAGTCTGTATGTGCTGCAGTGTTTTGGGTGAGCTGGCCTTTGGAGAGCATCTCCAGTGGTTGTTGCCTTTGTGTCCTCTTGGCCGAGAGAATAGGGGTGTATCCTGGGCAAAGCATTTCCACTGAAATCATATTTCTGTCCAGTTTTTTCAAAACAGCAGTTGCCTCCTATGCTGTTTTGGACACTATAGTTGAAAACGACTATATAACTTACATTACATAACCACCCCCCTCCCCCCCTCTCACACACACACCCAGGTGTCACACCACACACACACACACACACACACACACACACATATATATATATATATATATATATATATATATATATATATACAGATGCACGTACACACACACACACACACACACACACACACACACACACACACACACACACACACACACACACTCACAGGGTTTTGGGAAATGGTTGCCTAAAAAAATTGTATTACCACGCCCCCCCCCCCCCCCCCCCCCCCCCCCCCCCCCAAAACATGCATCATGTTTTAACTCGCTACCAATGTCCACAAATGCGGACATCACACAACGAAACATTCGCTACCTATGTCCACATATGCGGATTTGTATCTTGAGAATTTGCACTGTCTGAGTGACGTATCGGGTACGAAACTCAAGAACGGAGATTGTTCCTTAGTTATCACCTACCAACTTTTCATTCACTTGTGCCATGTGTTCAAAGTGGCTCGCCCGCTAGCCGACGAGAACAAAGAGTACCATTGGTCAGCTCTGCTCCATGATTGAAAAGATAGTGTTGCAATGAAGCGTTCGACACTGTAGGGCTGGTGAGTTAGTGTCGAAAACGCACTGGAAATGATCCAGACTGAAGGGTCAGATGTTGAAGAAGACATCAGCAATTCTTCTGATGAGGATTTCGACCCCTACAGTAGGGAGACAGACGTGGATTCCGACACTGAAGTGGGCGCTGACAGTGGCGAAGAAGTGGACAAAACTATGGGAGCACGTGGGCCTCAACAACAAGTGTTTCATCCGGATACTGACGCTGAAATTGGAGAAGAAGTCGATGATTTGGGGGCTGTTTTCACTGACGATTGGACTGACTATTTTGATTTATTTCCTCTTGATCATCCATTCACAGGCACACAGGTTTATTGAACAACTGGCCAACACTCAGCCTTTGCAGTTCTTTGAGTTGTCCATGCATTCCACAGAGGCGGGTAAAGAGAAATTATTACTACGTAAATTGTGCTATGTGTAAATGTGTCATGTATGTTTTACAGTGATCCATTCATGTATCAGTAGACTAGGGGGGGGGGGGGGGGGGGGGGGGGGGGCAGGGAGGAAGGGGGGAGAAGGAGGGATATAACAAAGGGAGTGAGTGATTATATGTACTGATTATTTGTGCATTACTCTGTGTGTGTGTGTGTGTGTGTGTGTGTGTGTGTGTGTGTGTGTGTGTGTGTGTGAAAGTGTGTGTGTGTGTGTGTGTGTGTGTGTGTGTGTGTGTGTGTGTTTGAGAGAGAACAGCTACACATGTTCATGTTTTATAACTCTGTACATGGGTATGTTTTTGTGTTTCCAGGCATATTCTTACTGATACTTATTGTACAAAAATCCATAATTTGTGAATTTATAGCATAAACTGTTAGATATAAAGTAATTTAGGTAGGTAATTACTGTATTAAGATATAAAGTAATTTAGGTAATTAATGTATTATACTGGTATTATATAAAAAAAATCCAGGTTGGTTCTACTTTATAGCTTGTAAAAGCACAAAACTGCGCATCCATACACATGAATGTTTATTACAAACAATGGGATACACTGATACATAAGGAAAAGAAAAGAAAAGCTTATATGATCATTTTTTGTGTGTATGGATGCAGGTCATGTTGCTGTGCTGAGGTGGCAGGACAAAAAACTGTCTACAGGCTGACAACAGTGATGCTGCCAACCACCATGATGAGCTTCACAACACGGCACCACCCAGAGAGACAGAAACCAGCAGCAGTACAGGACTACATGGCAGGAGTAGACATGGGTGATCAGCTCATGGCCTTAATGCCCCTGAATAGGAAGACCATGAAGTGGTGGAAGAAGCCTTTTTTTTTTTTCATCATCTTATGACCTTGACTCTTATTCAGGGGTCTATTCTCTACAACAAGCATCTTGCAGTCCATAGTTTGCCTCTGTGTGTGAAGCTGTGCCCAGAATGCAATGTCACTTGTCATGAGCTTTTCCACTCCAGAAAAAATAATGAAAGTGATGCATCACCAGTATTTTGTGCACAGTGAACTTTTTATTTTGTTTTCCCATCCTGTAAAGGCATTTTTTTTTTGTATTTTCACATTGTCCATCACCTGCTCGTGATTCCATATTATATCGTTTGTGTCTTCAGTTACTCCAGCTGTGCTAGAATGTGATGGAGAACATTTCCGAGCTGCTAAGGAACACTTAGTATATATATTTGTGATGGGCGCAAAAGTGCTGGAAAAAGGCAAAAAATTGAGCCCATTTTTACTACCAAGATGGTGAGTACATTACTTTATTTTTGTTCACATATAGACTAATATGCATTGTATCCACTCACCAAATTTCAAGTGTCTGTCTGCTCATCTATAATTGTGAGAATTTTTTTTTCCTACCTATACAAACCCCAGGTTTTCAGGGTTTAGCAAGGGGAAAAACTCCTGGTGTGGAGTCAGTTAAGACTTTGCCTAGCTCTGCAACTAAAATGGGTGGTGAAAAACGTCTGTTTAGCTCATTTACTTAATTCTGAGCTTGACAACAATTTTCAAAAATTTGGCGACTTAAAATTGAAATTGTGCACAAACGATATGACCTTTTGGCACCAAGAACAAAAGCCAAATGGATTGTAAAATTTGGAAATAATGGCTATTTCAAAGTTTTGGTTTCATTACCACTGAACTTTTGGTGGGGTCAAAATAATCAGTGTGATGACACAAGATCATGTACTAGAATCGAGCTCAGAAAACGAACATTCACAAGAAGTTAAAAAAAAAAATAGACCATACTCCTCACAGAATACAGATAAAGAAATTTTTTTTTGTCAGCACGATCTTTGGACCCTAATGATGCATCCCTCAAATGATTTTTTCATAATAAATTGCCATAAAGTGCTTTTTTGTCATGTTTTAGAATTGCCTTGAATCTTCGTTGTAATGAGCTTGGACGGTCACTTAAGAAACATTGAAATTGTACTGTGATCTTACACCCATCTTTTCTTTTTTTGTCCAAAACAGACAAGCATATGTCAACTTGACAAAACAACATGCAATATCACATTTCTTATGGGTATCAAGATTTTTCTCAATTGATGCTAACATGTACCATAGGCTACCAAATCCAAGTCAGTTTTGTACCCACAGTTTGTATTGTGTCAGCATCGGTCAGATAAACAAATTTCAGTAACCATGAACATTTTCTTGTATCTTAATGTCACTCTGCTTTCAGTGGCAACTATCATATTTTAGGCTGGGTGTTCACAAACTTGGTAACATGTAATTTTATGCTTGCTGAGTAGCCATTGTAATGGAAAAGAAGCGAACATCTCGTTTGTGTAAGATTTTTGAACATTTATTTCGTGGGAATTGAAAGTGTCACAGTAATATTTGCTGTGCACATTATGAACAGAAAAACTCATTTATGACATGAGCTTCATGTTGTTGCGTGTTTTCATGCTGTAAAATGTATTATTGATTTTGATGGATTTTGAAAAAATGGCAGGAAATTCAAATTTTGTGGATTCTTTTTTTTGTACATTCTGATCGTAGACGTCCTGACACACTATGGTTGAATCAAATTTGCAACAACAACAAAAAAATTTTTCTCTCAGTATGACATTTTATATCTGTTAAGTAACCAATGTAACAGAAAAAAGCAAGGCTGTCGATTGTGTGTGATTTTGAACATTCATTTGGTTGGAAATAAAACTTGTCATAGGAATATTTGCTGTGCACATTATGAAAAGAAAAGCTTGGTTACATCATGAACTTTATGTTCTTGCCTGTTTTTATGCTAAAAAATGCATTCCTATTGATTTGGATAGATATTGAAAAAATGGTGAGAAATTTGTATTTTATGTTTTGTGTAACATAGTGATAGTAGACGTCCTGAGAAACACTATGGTTAAATCAAATGCGCCCAAAAAGTAATTTTTACTCTCAGTATAACATATTGACATCCGTTAAGTAACCATTGTAACGGAAAAGAAATCCATGTACTGGAACTGCATTGTTGATGACTTTTTTGAGCTGGGATATGAAATAATTTCTGTTGATCCCATATTGTGTGTGATACAAAGAAAATGTGTAAACAGCACCACTCTTGTAGAAGCATCAGTGGTTTACTTGTTTGATTTTTTTTTTTTTCAGCCTGAAATCAAACCACAGTTTCGGTTATGCACATCAGTTTATTTATCACTGTGTGGCTAAATATTTCTGTCAGTTGTCAGATTTTTTTATCCACGCAGAACGAATGGTAAAAGACAGCACCTGTAAAGACAAGGAAGGCTAAAAATAGTAACTTTTTTATACGGCATGCTATGGCTATGGGCTCAATGGGAAGACTGAGACCACACGTATAGTCCACTTAATGGATGTGCATTAGGAGTGCTCAAACTTCCTGACCAACACTACAGGTTTCTGTTAATCTCGAGCCTGATTGACACCAGGCCATTGACATTCCTCTCTCTTTCCATGTTCTACTTTTTCTCTGTGTTCTTTCTTTATTCACTCTTTTGGAGAAACTTTTTCCTTGGATTGTCTTTCTACCACTATGTCACACCCCCCCCCCCCCCCCCCCCCCCTCTCGCCTCCTTCGTCATCCCCATCCTCATCCTTGTACCAATCCTTTTCTCTGTATTACACCTACAAATCTTCCCTTTCTTTCTCCTCCCACCCCCTTCATCCCTCCTCCCTCACCTTTGTCTTTCTTTCTTTGCTGTCTTTGCCTAAGCTCTTTTCTTTCATTTCTTTTTTTTTTCTCCGCACCTGTATCTCTCGCTCTTATTCTTTTTCCTTGCTGTATGCTCCCCCTCCGCCGCTCCCTCACTCCCTCCTGTCTGTCTGTCTGTCTGTCTCTGTCTGTCTGTCTGTCTGTCTGCCTGCCTGCCTGCCTGCCTCTCTCTCTCTCTCTCTCTCTCTCTCTGAAAGGTGAGCGCCTGTGAGTTGAACGTGTCATTTTCAGCTCTCCATTTCCTACCGATTTTATGTCGCTTGGACTCCTAAGATTCCAGAGTGTTTTTTGCACAGTGATTCATCAAGTGTGTGTGGATTGTATCGTGCAGTTAACAGTCAAAAAGGTCAGTGATCAGTCCATAATTAACAAAAAGTGATTTACATTGATTAATGAAGGAGAGAATCAGAGACCTTCTCTAAGCATCGTTCACTGACCTCTATTCCTGACTGCACGTGCAAGTGTACACCGTCCAGCTGACCTCTGTGACAGAGTGATGTGTAAAAACCGGTTTGACTCTCCACTGTCCGCCGTTAACAAACTGGAAATGTGTGTTGTTGCGGTGCAAGTGTTCTCAAAATAATTGCCTTGTCCTTGTAATACATAACACAGGCGCTTGAAACATTTCTTTTGATGGTTTCTAACGTGGTTATGTAGACCCATGTAGAACAATATGCAGAGAAGCCCGGTGACCGAGTGTTTGAACTTTTATGAGTATTTGTGTGTGTGTGTGCTGCTGCTGCTGCCTACTCATTATGGCTGATTATACTTCAGACAGCGAACAGTCGAGAAAATTATTGCGTACCAACGATATAATTCAAAGGCAATTTTTTTTTTTCCAGTGACGAACTGATCGTGTGGAGAAACAGTCTCATTTACAGATACTGTGCTCTACGTGAACCAAGTATTTCTTTTCACATCAAAAAAACTATGACGCCAAAGGTGTGATCATATCTTCCATAGGCAATATTATCCATGAGTCTCTTCCATGCAGTTTAGCACAAACCAAACTCCGTCTCGATTGTAACTCAGAAAAGTCTGTGACCATTTCCCTGTTTTTTACCCAAGATGCCCGTGGCACTTTGTTATGTCAAGGCAAAGACTGTGTCAACTGGGATCGCCGTGAGTGTGAAGTGTTAAACGTTTTTGTGTCCACTTTCCTGGAGAATAGGGACATCAGTCAATTGACCCAGTCCTTACTCCACACGCCCGTCACATTTATCACAGGCTTTCCAGGAACGCCCAGCCTTCAGACTCCGGACCTTGAAATACATCTTCTCCTACCACGGGTACCCCAGCTCCAGCTGCCTCCCCTTCATGTCCCTGTTCTACATCTCTACTGTGCGAGGAGGACCCTTCAGACAGCGCTACAACACACGGGGTGATTTTTTTCCCCCCAACTCCATCACTGAAAATGGAAACAGAAACAGACGATGGAGATAACAAAGAGCAGTCCTCTCCCTCATTACCTTCAGTGCAGATTCTTCTTCAGCATCCTGATTCTCAGGGTGTGATGAGGAAACAAAAGCCAGCATTGGACTTGACGCAAAAAGGAAAAAGAGAAGAGTAGTATGCGAAGGCGTGCCCTCTATTTTACCCCCAACACACAAAGCTTCTTCTCCTCAGCATGTACCCCATAGTTTGTCGGACTCGCTGGGAGCGTGTGAAAGAAGACATTGAAGACCTCCGTGCATTGCAGATCGAATCCGATCACAGGTTCACCACGCTCATCGAGGACGCTAAAACGTACACCAAAATGAAAATCAGAAGTTTCTGCAGAGACCAGGCAGATAAAATGAACAGTCATTTAAAAGAATGATAGCGCTGATCTCTGGTTTTCAACAAGAAAAATGGACTTCTACACAAAGAGCTGCATTCCTGTAAGACTCAGCTGGGAATCTACAATCAGAAATAAAGAAAATAAAAAAGCCCACTTCAAGAGAAACCACAGGGGTTCAGATTGTTTCCACAGGATCACCCCCATCCTGTTCAACTTCTTTGAAGAAGCACGTCAACCTGGCCTTAGCACAGAACCCCCACAGCGGAACAACCCCCAGGACGACAAAAAGACAGCGACCATTTTTTGTTAAGGAGGGAAAATGATTTTCGGGATGCTGCCCCCTCCGATGACGTGGCTGACCGAAGTCAGGAAGGAAAGGCACTGAGCCTGCCTCAGTATGCCGTGTCCACGGCCAACTCCTTCTCCCTGCTGGACAATTCTGAAGAAGAACCGATCCAGGAAAAGAATCTGAATCCACCAAAACGCTCCATAACCCCGACCATAACGACCCCCCACTCCACCCCCCATCATCATCCAATTCTTCTCCTGTTGATGTTTTAAAACACACAACGTGTCCCAGAGAGAGCAACAATGCTCATAATAGGCGATTCAGTACTTCGCTTCGTCAACCCGAAAAGACTTGCCCCTCCGAACGAATTTATGTACAAAATCTGTGTTCTGGGTATGCAAGTACATGAATTGTTTTCCTGGCTGCTGTCCCTGAAATCTTTCCCTGACATTAGTCACGTTATTGTCCATGTCGGGGTGAACTCCTGTCCTGCTGGTCCTGTCCAGAAGGAAGTCTGGATGCGACTTGTGTCCCGATGCTGTGAGATCTTCCCCAACGCCAAACTGTCCTTCAGTTCCATCGTTCCTGCCAGAGGTCGACATCACCTGAATAACTCGATCCGCCCATCCAACCGCCATTTACAGGCTGTCTGTGACCACCTGGGAGTGTCATTCATTGACCACGACCACACATTCACACCACTCCTTCAGGGGCCCCTCGTCTGGCCCTCTATCAGGACCTGATCCACCCCAGCGCCAAAGGAACTGGCAGACTGGCTGCCAACCTCAAGTCACTGTGGCGTGGAGGTCCATCAGGTGACGTGCCTCAGCCGGCCCAAGGGAGCTCATCCAGAATGCCGTCCTTCAGCAATAACGTTTTTATTGATGGTCCTCAGCGGAGGAGGCATCAACGCAGTACAGATACTGGATTTGATAATACTACTGGTGCCTACGATTCCCGTTCTCTCCATCGTGAATTCCCACCCAACACTGATCCAGTCCCCACAGACTGCCCACACCCCTTCTTCCCTGTTCCATTACCCATCTCTAAATCCAAGACCCAGACAGACAGACCTGCACTCTGCAAATCATTACCCTTCCCACACCTTCCCCCCTGATGACGTCGATATAATTAACAGAACTCCCCAAAATCATTACCCGTTCAACACCTTTCCACTGATGATGTGAATAAAATTATCAGGAATCCACCCCCACATCATTACCCTCCCCACACCATTCTCCCTAATGATATGAATAAAATTAGCCGTAATTCACCCCCATCCACGTATTTCAGACAGGAAAGGAGTTATCATGGTAATCCTTCCCCTGCTTTCCCAAACATGCAGTATCCCTCTAACATTCCCATTCAACCCATTTATAACACCTCAGTTGGTTCCAATCACACGAACAATCATTATGCTCTCGAACTGTTCAGGTTGGCATCTCAGCTACTTTCCCAACAACGCGTATCTCCTCCTTAAATCAAAGAAAACATTGCCATGGGCGTATATCCGGAGAGAGAGAGAGAGAGGGGGGGGGGGGGAGGGAGAGAGAGAGAGAGAGAGAGAGAGAGAGAGAGAGAGCGATGGATGGAAGGTTTGGGGGTGGGTGGAAAGGGGTAATAAATATGTATGTGGGTTTATGTTTCCACATGATTTATATTCACTCCTGTGTCAAGAATAGAAATGCTTTGCCAATGTGTAAGCTTAACAATGTTTTCAACCCATACGTGCTTACACGTACGGCGCGTGATGTGCGCGTGCGCGCGCGCGCGCGTGTGTGTGTGTGTGTGTGTGTGTGTGTGTGTGTGTGTGTGTGTGTGTGTGTGTGCGTGTGTGTGTAAATGACATCACCGGGCTCGGCATTAATTTCTTGCTTGACTTGCTACCGAGGTTTGACAGTGGTATCGTTTTGTCTCTTGCAGTGATATTTTGCCTTTGTTACTGGCTGGGATTTCTTTCAGCGCTTTGTTTATTGCTGCTTTAAAATTTGTATTGTTGTTTTGCGTTGCAGTATTAACTGATCTTTGTATTTTTTCTGCCTTGTTTGACTTGCTACCGAGGTTTTGACAGTGGTCTGTGAATTGATAGGAGCGAAACAGACTGATAATTGCGCTAGTGTTTATTAGGAGAATACTTCATTTTGTCTTTTGCATTGATATTTTGCCTTTGTTACTGGCTGGGATTTTTTTCAGTGCTTTGTTTATTGCTGCTTTGAAATTTGTATTGTTGTTTTGCGTTACAGTATTCACTGATCTTTGTATTTTTTTCTCACTTGTATAGTGGATCGTGTTTTCCTTGTTGGCCTGTATAATGTCAGAACGTGGTAGCCCTTGGCTAACCGAGGATGGACTTAGAGTGGGGCATCTAAATATTAATCATGTTATAAACAAGATTACTGAAATATCATCCATATTATCAAATTTGGGGCAAACATTTTCACATATTTGGTTTTTCAGAATCCCATTTATCTCCTTTCATATCTAATGGTGACCTTTCAATTCCAGGCTATAATATAATTCGTAAAGACCCCATTCAGAAAGGAGAAACTGGCATAATAGTGTATGTCCATCAGTCATCAGTCAATTAAAGTTGAAAGAATTGATTACCTTGAACAGCATCACGTAGAAACTATTTGGATCGAAATACAACTGAAGTATAACAAGCCCATACCTCTATGTTTTCTATACAGGAATCCAGCCGAACATGTCGACTGGATCGACCGCTTCATTTCAATGTTGGAAAATGCTAATGATAATTACAAAGATGTCATAATATTAGGTGATTTTAATATTGATTTATTCAAAACTGATAATCACTGGACTCAAACTTTTGAATCATTTGGTTTGACACAATTAATAAAATCAGCTACCCGTGTAACCATTCTTCTGAAACATTAATAGATCATATATATGTTACAATTCAGAAACAATAGTAGAATCAGTTGCTCCTGCTTATGGCTGCAGTGACCATTTTCCGATTTGTTTTACGTGGACCAAAAAGGGTGTCAAAATACCCAAGTTAAATCATAAAACGTTTACATTCAGGAACTTTTCAAAATTTGATCGTGAAAAATTTCTCTCAGATCTTTTAAATTCCCCTTTAAATGACGTGTATCAGCATACTGACCCCAATCAAGCTCTGCAAGTATGGTATAACATCTTCCATGACGTATACAATAAGCATGCCCCTCTTCAAACTAAAAGAGTAAAACATCGGATGAAACCACCTTGGCTTACAAAAGAAATACAGGACACTATATATCAAAGGGATTATCTGTTAAAAAATGGCTCTCGCGAAGAATTCAAAAAGTACAGAAATAAGGTGACCTCCCTAATACGATCAGAAAAGGAAATATTTCTTGGACCTAATTAATAGAAAGAAAGACAGTAAATCTATTTGGAAAGCTATACATGGCTTAACCAAGAAAAATTCTGACCCTGTATTAAACTTAACAAAAGACATATCTGCAAGTGAACTGAACGCCCATTTTGCAAGTATAGCAAATCAAATCATACGAAACGATGAATCAAAAAAAGTAACGATCTACAAGAATTACGGAAATACTGCCACCAGAAGAACATCCATTCAGCTTTGGATATAGTGCCATGAATGTCCACGAAGTTTTCTCTTCTCTTAGACAGTTAAAAACAGACAGCACTCGTGGAATTGATGGAATTGACGGGAAAATTCTTAAGCTATCAGCATCTGTTATAGCAGAAACTCTCACATATATTTATAATCTCTGCATTGATAAGCATTGCTTTCCTGATGCTTTTAAACAAGCTAAAGTCATACCATTGTACAAATCAGGAAATATGGCTGATCCTTCTAACTATCGACCTATCTCTATTCTATCAGTTCTTTCAAAACCATTAGAACAACACATAAAAAAGTCTCTTCTTTCTCATGTCAAAAAATCGATCTACTACACCTAATCAATCAATCCGATTTAGAGAGAATCATTCTTGTCAAACAGCTCTTACCAAGATAGTTGATCGATGGCTTTCAAAACATAAACAACAAACACTTTTCCCGAGTACTCTTCGTGGATTTTGCTAAAGCTTTCGATGTCATTAATCATGAACTTTTGCTCAGAAAGTTAATTATTTATCGACTAACTTCCGACACTCTAAAACTCATTCATCCATCCTTCCTTTCCAACAGGCAACAATTAGTTTTATTAAATGATTGTTATTCTACTTTGATTCCCAATAACTTTGGTGTGCCACAAGGCTCGGTCCTTGGTCCACTGCTCTTCTTATTCTATATTAATGATTTACCATTAACCTTGACTTCTCATTGTGAAATGTTTGCCGATGATACCACTATTGACACTAATAATTCTAATGCTCAGCAAGTCTACCTTGATATTCAGAAAATATCAACCTTCTCGTTAAATGGACACAACTCAATCACATGTCTCTGCATCCTCAAAAAACGAAATTCATGTTGATTACAACAAGGCAAAAACGTCAAAATGTAACCGAAAACTTGCCAATCCTTTATATCGGTAACGAAAACATCAAAGAGGTTTCAAATCACAGAGTCTTAGGAATAGCAATCGACAACAACCTATCTTGGTCGAAGCATTTAGAACTTCTTTCCAAAAATCTTGCCGTAAAACTGTATCAGCTCAGGAAAATAAAAAAAACTTTTTAGATTATCACACCAGAAAATTATTTTTTCAATCTTATATTCAACCAAATATTGACTATGCCTCGACACTCTGGGATTTAGCTAGCAATAAGTTGCTTAAACCATTGACTAGTATATACACAAGAGAGCTGTCAAAATAACAATTGATAAACCCTCGCTAGGGCACCCTGATTATGATGACGAGCAGGTATCCTTCCATTCAAGACCAAACTATTGTACAATAAGCACTCTTTATGCATAAAATACTACACGGCGGTGCTCCTTCCTATTTTAATGAATATATTTACTTCTAATGATCATCGTCATTCGCATAAAATAAATCTCCCTTTCCCATCAATTAATTTATGCAAATCAAGCCTTGCTTATTCTGGGGGCTGGCTGTGGAATAATATCCCAGAAAAATTAAAAAACGAACCAAACACTAGCAAGTTTAAATCCAATCTTTTTACGTACTTGATGTATCTGTCTGATCTTACACCACTTTAACCCAAGATGTACCAATAACTGTTCTGTAAATGTTTCATTTTCCTTATTAGTTCTTCCTATTCTTCCATTCCCCCTCCTCACATTCTTATTGTCCCCCATCCCACCCCCATCCCACTCCCACCCCCACCGTCTCCCACACCTTCTGTCGGTGTTCCCTCTGTACATAGATTTTGTGTCCTTTGTATTTTTTATGTTTCATGTTTAAGAGTGATTTTCCATTATTTTATATTAATCAATATTTTTTTTTCCTTTCCTAAATTTTTTCTTTTGGCCCCGGAGGGCTGGATGTAAAAAAGCAGTGATGCTTATTCCATTACCCTCTGAATAGCATCCCCCTCCCCAGACCTCTCTCCCCTCCATTGCCCCCCCACCCCTCTCTTCTTCCTCTTTTTCTGTCTGTCTTCTTCTTTTTCTGTCTCCTCCTCCTTCCTTTGTTTTATTTTCCCTTCCTTTCTCCTCTGCACCTCTACCTCTAAGCTTCTCTCTCTCTCTCTCTCTCTCTCTCTCTCTCTCTGCTCGCTCACTCGCTCTGTCACCCCTCTCTCTCGCCTTGCCTCCTTCTCTCTCTCTTTACGTGTGATATGTAATTTTTGTTTAAATAAAAGGAAGAAAATGAACAGTATGTCCACATTTAAAACCAGTCAAGCGCACGCATACACACACATCCAGTCTGTCAGTGTCGTTCTGCTGAGCATGAAAATCACAGCGAAGTTTCAATTTGTGTGCGTGCATCACAGTATATGGGACATATGGCCGAAAATAAGTCAGTCATCCAGTCAATGTCTTCGGGGATTTCTTCATTGACATTTGCTCTTTACCCCAAGTTTAATGCTCCAGAATGTTGAATATACTAATAAAGAAGTTATCATTTGGAAAAAATGCAATATGACATTCAACAAATCAATCAATCAGTCATATGGCTTATAGCCTTGCTGACCGCTATGGGCCATATGGGGGCTGTCACCTTGTAAGTTAATTTTTATCACAGTCTATAGGGAGAGGAGAGAAGGGGACTATACACACATGCGTTCGCATACACAGCAGAAGCTTTCATGAAGACCTGCTAAAATCATTTAGATACATTTCTCTGTCAAAATCTTACAGCAGATGGAAAATATTGATCTCTCTCAGAAACTGAAAAATTACATCTGGTGGAACGCGTCTGAACAGGATTGTTATTGACTCTGCTGTAAATTTTATGTCTGATATCATGCAAGTTCCAACAGTCCACAAGAGTATGCTTGATAGTGGGTGGTCTGTCACACGGAATGCGCCACGGAGTGTCTTCTCCGTTTAAAAGATACGAGTGGGTGTAAAAAAAAGTAGCCCATGTGCAGCCCTCAACAAAACAGTCTCTTCTTTACAGCCACCAGTTGCAGCAAGTAAAAACTCATGAAAGTCTGGACGGATCTGGAAAAGTTTGTTATCCATCTGTGTGTTCCATTCTTTTTGCCAGTTTTTTTTTTTTTTTTTTTTTTTCAACTAAAGATTGACTTTTTGTTTTCACATCTGTGTACGGAGTAAAACTCTGGACAGATCATCAGTTGTGGCATTCATGCTGACCTTGCAAAAACTGATGAATCCGTCTGATTTTTAAGAGCTGTACCTTTCAAACAAGTTCAGTAGCTGAGGCTGCGGCCAGTCATGGCCTCCAAAGCAGAGAGTCCAAGAAAATGATGAAGTCTTTATGATTTGATTTAGGAATAATTTTCAATGCTAGGACCAATGCTGTTAGTTCAGCGGTGTGTGATGAAGGCTGAAAAACCGAAAATTTGAAAATGAAGTGAAGTGAAAAAAACAGGCATGGGCGTGTAGACTTCTTTATTGTTATAATTTTCCTGTATGGAACTATCCCTGCCCCATCTACTGCTAGGTGCAAAGTCAGACAACTGATAGGGTTTCCTGAAAACTACATATACATATACATATAATGTATATATATATATATATATATATAAATGTAATGAAGGAGAAATTGTGAGCATGCGCTTCTTTTCTGCCACCACTAAATTGTTCAACATGCTTGGTCAATCAGTGGGAGACTGCATCTCTCAAAACATGTAAAGTAAAGGCTGTCCTGCACATTTCCTAGTCACTGTCAGCACTTGCATGATTGACAATGCTTGGATTATTAAACAATAGAGTTATCCACTCAGACTGTTGACACCTTTTGACCTCCCTTGCATTCTTAAATGGACCCTCAAGCATAAGCTCAAGATTATCTTGTACATTTTATACTGTTTACATAATGACTAGTTTTTTTATTATTTTTTTTTTCCCTCACCATACTGTCTTTTCATCTTGCTTTTCTATCCTTCGCTGGCTGCTTTGGGGGGCAGTTGGATTGTCTTTGAACCTTTAGTGGTGAGAATACCACAGAATTGTACAGTATGGTATATCTCTATTTGATGACAAGGGAGTACAGACACAATCAGCTGTGCCTCCCTGACAAGTCAGATCCAGTGGATGAAAGCTTTGGAGCAAGCATCATGAATGATTCAGTCTTTAAATGGGTTACAGTGGCCCGCATATGCTGCTAGTAAGGAATTTTGCTAGTAAGGAATTTTTCCCCGCTTCAGTCCATTTTTTTTTTTTTCCCCATTTGCTTCCCCCCCCCCCCCCCCCCCCCCCCCCCCCCCCCCCCCCCCCCCCCCCCCCCCACCCCCCCCCCCCCCCCCCCCCCCCCCCCCCCCCCCCCCCCCCCCCCCCCCCCCCCCCCCCCCCCCCCCCCCCCCCCCCCCCCCCCCCCCCCCCCCCCCCCCCCCCCCCCCCCCCCCCCCCCCCCCCCCCCCCCCCCCCCCCCCCCCACCCCCCCCCCCCCCCCCCCCCCCCCCCTTGTTTTTTTTTCTTGTTTTTTTCTTTCTTTTTGAATCTTTGTCAAGTCATTAATATAATGACGGAGGAATGGTAAGCCCGTACATGTCTTCCCCCACTATTAAATTGTTCAATGTTTGTATACACACACACACACACACACACACACACACACACACACGTGTTGGATTGTATTCAAATGACTGTGCAGATAGACCTGCAAAAAAAGGTGCAAGACAAGACAGGGAATCTATAGAAATAAACATCCTGTTATCTGTTACAGATTGGTATCATTTACTGGAGCAAGCATCGTGGAACAAAGTTTCAACATCTCTCCATAGGAATGAGAAATTCTCCAGTATCTTAGTGAATTCTGATGGTTTAGCAAACAAAAGAGCTGTGAATTATAGTAACATTTTAAAATTTAGACACATTACTTCACTGTCTTATAGGATAAAGCCTAATGCCTTCAAAACAAAATTCAGCAAGAATTTTAAATGTCTGTGCTGTGAACAAATTTCAGACCAGCACATTCTTCTGGAATGCCAGAGATTGAGACCTATTTTACCAGCTAGTTCTGAAAGCTCTCTTGAAAGTATCCTTGAGAATTTTAGCTTCTTGTTTGGTTTTGTGAACTGCTTACTATGCAGTCCAATGGGACATTTGTTAAAGTTTGTGTTGTGATTCAAAATGGTTATATGAAATTGGTTTTCCTCTATCTTAAATTTTTTTTTTATTGTATTGTAAAGATTGTAAAGATGTCCTTTTTTTTTAAATGATCGCAAGATAACCCACCCTCCCACCTCCTCCTCATGCTCCCCCTCTCCACACCCTTTCCCTTGGTCTGATATCACTTAATGTGGAAAGACGTTAAATTGAAGACACAAACAACACACACTCACACTCAAAGTCTCTCTGTTGCAATAATTGACAACCAACATAACCCCTACATTCTATCCTAATCATCGTCTTTTTGCCCCTTACCCTGCCATCCCAACAGACACATTCACAAGCGCTATCACATACATACAGGCCTTAACACAAACACAGTTGTGCCATGTGGTATTCAAGATATCAAACTGAATTTTTAAATACGCCTGTTTGTACACATAGCCATGCATGTGCACACACATACACACACAGCATTCAAGCATGCAGAGAGACACACATACACATACACATTCATGTGTGTAGGCATGTGCGTGCACATGCACCTACACACACACAAAACACACAGTTCTTAAATTGGATTTGTGTTTCCAGTAGATCTGCTCATCAAGTATACATGTGTATAATTCAAATGTAGTTTTTGTTGCTGTATTTTTTGTTAGTGTGTGTTTTTTTGTTGTTTATTAAGATGGGTAGATTGTGTTTCTGGTGTAAAAACAGCCAGTTGTGAGTGGAAAATCAGTTCACCTTGATTTTATATACCCACCTCACACATACAGTGTGCAAACACACACACACACACACACACACACACACACACACACACACATGCTCTCGTTTGCTCTCTGTCTGTCTCCCTCTCTCTCACTGTGTCTCCCTCTCTCTCTCTTCTCTCTCTCTCTCTCTCTCTCTCTCTCTCTCGCTCTCAGGTACAGAGGCAAATTGCTTTGTATGTACCTTGACCTTTAATGCTATTTTATGCTTGACTGATTTGGTCATATGTACTAGCTGTTTGAGACTTTGAGTGGAGAGGATGGGTGCACTAGGCATTGATGATTTGAAAATTACTGGCAGGTTGTTTTGTAAATGTCTCAGACATGGTTGTTTCCTCATTTTGCAGAGAAGGCTGATTTAACATTGTACTCTTTTAGCACAAGAGTGGCAATAATGTACTGAACCTGTGTTAAAATCAGTTCACACACAAGTTCAAGTGATTGTTAATGTCAAATTTTGCTCTTTTCCATAATGATAAAGAAGAAAAAAAAAAATCACAGACTTTGAAGAAGCATGTCTGTTGTAACTATTTCAAAAGTAGGGAGAACATTGTTTCAGAAAAATGATGAAGGGCACATACAAGATACAAGAATACTTTATTATCTCAGTTCTGAGAAATTACAATCATGCTGCTGACAAACTATGCACTGGTGACATAAATAAACCTAAAAAACAAAATCAATTTAGTTAAAATGTAAAACTTAATGCATGTAGATAAGCACCTACTACTACTACTACTACTACTACTACTACACACACTCACATATGCATGAAGGCACACACGTGCAAGCACACACCTGGCACTCACACGCACACACTCCACTTACTAATTTTCAGAATTTGCTTAAAAAGAGAAACAACACTGTCATAGTTAAATTCACAGTAAAAATAAGCATTATTAAAGTATATGTACATAATAAATGATCAGACAATAGTAAAACACATGTGAATAAACAAAAAAATACTTAGATTTTCAGTATTGCACAATGGTCACACTTGATTTCACAGAATATTAAAATACATGTATAATAGTATAATGATAGCAAAACACATGAAAGTAGTTAGATCGCACACACACACACACACACACACACACACACACACACACACCTACACATACACACACACACACACATACATACGCACCCTCACACGCATACATACTCACATACTCGCATGCATGCGCTACGCACTCACATACTCACATGCATAACCATACACACAGATGCACACACACACATAAATGAATAAATAAATCAATTAACATAAAAAACAACAGTACCAATCAGTAACAACCATGCCTTAATCAAGTTTTCATTATTGCACACACACACACACACACACACACACACACACACAAAAGGGGCAGTAAAGTATATAATTATGGCAAAGAACAGTAAATCATATTTAGTAAACAACCATACCATAGTAAGTTCATGTGCATGCGCAAGCGCGCGCGCGCGCACACACACACACACACACACACACACACACACATACACACACGCACTCGCACACACTCGCATACACACCGAATATACATACACATTTATACATTCACACACACACGTCCCCCCTCCCTCCCCCCCCCCCCCCCCCCCCCCCCCCCAAGCTATTGCTCGTTAAGAAGGGATATAGACATTGGGATAGAACTCTCTTTTGTTCTGACCAATCAGACCTTTGGCACCCTGAACCGTCGGCCAGATGGCAGCATTCATAATTATGGGCCAGGACATGTGAAGAGTCTTTTGCAATTTCTCTTGCCTTTCTTACAGTATGCTTCTCATACAATTCAGTCATGCACACTTGCCTTTCACCCACTACTTTCCCGCACACGTTCAACACATTCTTTTTTTTTCACATGGAGCCCACTGAACCAGCACAAGAAGCCAAAGGCTAAAACAGATTCAATAAAACATCTGTAAAACTGTACAAGGATTTTTGAGTTTACATGGAGTGAGCGCAGCTTTTGCATACAGTAAACCCTGGACTGACATTTCTTATGAACAGCTGCAATGTTGAAATCAAAAGTTAGTTTGTTGTCAATTACTGTGCCCAGATATTTATACTGAGATACCCTTTCCACAGTTTGACCATCAATTACAAGGTCTGCAATAGGAGATGGGGCTGTACGGAAATCTATCACCAGTTCTTTTGTTTTGCTGACATTTAAATTCAGAAAGTTTTCAGAACACCAGGCGGTTAATTTACTGACAGCATCAAAATAGGTAGTGTCTAAGGTAGATAGATCATGGGCGAGTACCGACCTTTATCCAGTTTGAATATAATCTGGATCCACCCTTTGAATTAGGTTATGAATGAAAACAAAATTACAGTTCTGCAAGGGGAAGCATTTGTACATAGGGATTGAAAAAATCACTTACCAACAACTTCCTTTGATCGGATGTGGAAAATATGAAATTTTAACGCGTTAACGTTTATGACACAAGAAAGTTGGATATTTCATAAAAATGTTACTTCAGAGAAGGCTGTTAATCCCCACTAGTCACAATGTTCATGTTCAGTGAAAACTGATGATAATTTTTTAACAGATCCTGGATCTACTGCTTGATCCCAATCCACACCAGCATTTTTTAGGTTCTTCTCCAAGTTACATTCCTTCTCTGCTAAAATTGGTTGAGCAGTTTTTGAATAATCTTGCAGTCAGACAAAGCAAAGTAAATCAAAATGGCTAAGGGCAAAGCGTTCAAACAACCTCCTTGGTGGAGGTAACAGACATCAAAAGAGTCATTGTACAATGAGTTGATGATGAGAAATGGTGGATTCCAGGACAACTGGTTCTGGAAGGATAACACAGGTTATTAGCAGCTTAGCATTGCTTTGGGTAGTGCGTTAAAAAGAGAGTTTGTGCAGATTTGAAAAAAAAGTTTGTAATGTTATCTATCAAAACAGTACTGACAGCATGAATGATTTGTTATTGATGTAAAAACACTGCATGAACTGATTTCATGTGTTTAAATGTTAACATCTTCGTTGGCTTTGTGTAATGAAATGAAGGTTATTGAATTGGGTTGAATTGTGGACTATAATTATCCCCTTCAGACTGGAGTACTGTTGCTGTGTGTACTGTAACAATCCCCTTCTGACAAACCTACTGTGTCTTTCAGAATGGAAGCTATAATTTACAGAATTTGAACAGTCTGTAAAGCTGGTTTGCAGATAATGTTTTTCAACTGTTGCCAGACTTCAGAGTTCAAATGAAATTTCCTTTCTGTGTGTGTGTGTGTGTGTGTGTGTGTGTGTGTTTCTGTGTGCATGTGTTTGAATTTGTGAAATTCAAGATAATGTTGGTGGGTTTTTTTTTTTTTTTTGCCATTTGTTTCATTTTCTGTTGCAACAGAACCTTGTGATCTTTTAGCTATTATTAACAATTCATCCCCAGTCTTAAAGTTGAATTCCACCCCAGATCTTCTTATCAATCCCATCCACTTATCCATCACCCCCCCCCCCCCCCCCCCCCCCCCCCCCCCCCCCCCATTCCTTGCTTCCTCTCCTCTCTTCCAACTTTTCCTCCTGTACTGCCCCATTTCTTCACAAAATACTCTTTCTCTTTTTTTTTTGTTGTTGTATTATTCCTTATATTAAACTATATCTCGCTGTTTATTTTTATGCTTTACTTCCACACAATTCTGACTTCTCTGTTACACTCTTTGGTTTGTTCTTTTCATCTCTTTTCACTTGCCACCCATCCCCTACCTTCCCACCCCAGCCCCTGCTGCACTTGTTGCAATCTTTAATATGAAAATCAGCAGATGTGTTTCTTGTTTCTTTCACAAGACCATTCTATTGCATTGTCAGTTTCAACAGATATTGATGCGTCACATTATTGAATTTAATTTAGCTATGTCTCACCAGGCTTTGGATTCAGATCATCATTCATTATTAAAGTTGGATCAGTCTCTCTCAGTTCCATCCCCCAATTATATCTCTCTCTTTTTCTTCTTCCCTTTGTTTTCCTTTTTATCTGATGCCTAAGACCCCAGACCAGGAATTATTCGATATGACCATCTGCTGTCATTTCTTTGTATCAGTATTCACAGTGGTGTCTACTTCTGTGTGAAATTGCAGCACAGACAAGTTGTTTTTGACAGTTTAAATGCTTCCCTATCCCTGTTAAAATTCTGATGATGAAATGGACCAATAGATGAGAGCTTTTTCTCTAATGATATGAGCCTGATTGTTTTGCCTTTCAAAAGAATAAAGATCTTTTTACCTGTTCAACACTGCAGCTGAAAACATGTGGTAGAGGTATTGCAAGATTAGATTTATATGCTATATGAATGAATGCTTGATGTAGCAGAAGAGAATAACTGTTATTGATATCTGGTCTGTGAATTGGTTAATTGAAGACTATAATTAAATTCTCATTGGTTGGTGAGTGAGTGCAGAGTGTGTGTAATCAAAAAACTAGTTATAAGCTTGCTGATCACTTAGTAATGGAAAAAAACCCATCTCAACTCACCAGCTTATTGTAACACATGCCCAGCAGCCATCAGTCCATGTGTCTGTAATTAGATGTCACATTTTTTCTTCCATGTGCTTGACTCCTTGCAGTCTGATGCTTTAAGAGGCAAGGCCAATGAAGATTTCCTCCCATTTTCTTTGTTCTCCCCACCTATCCCTCCCCCCCCCCCCCCCCCCCCCCCCCCCCTAAATCTTGTTAGGCTCCACAGTTTGTCATTGATAATTTCACTTTGATTTAAAGTAATTTTCCTTTCAGTCAGAAAAGTTATTGCAAAAACCTGTTGCACATTGTCTGAATGTGCCACAGAAGAATGGAAAAAAATATGAAAATTGTAGCTCAAGTTAGCTGTCTACAGGCTGTGTGTCACAAGGATGACCTGTCTCAAAATCTGTGCATCTTTTTTTTTTTTTTTTTTTGTTTTATTCATCTGCAATTGTGCAGGTATGTGTGTGTGTGTGTGTGTGTGTGTGTGTTGAGAGAGAGAGAGAGAGAGAGAGAGAGAGAGAGAGCATGTGTGGTTGCATTTGCAGTGCAGTTCAGGAATTTAAGAGCAGTTAATTGCAAATAAAATAGTGATGTATTGTGTATCAAAATTCTAATCATTTATTAGAATGTAAAGTGTGAAGAGTTGCAATTCACAAGAAAATATGTTGTGTATGTTATTGATTGCAAACATCAAGACAAGGAAAAACTAACTGTGCATTCTGTTCCAGAGCTACTTGGAAGCCCAGGGGGGCCTGTATCTTCACTTTGCCAGGCCCCTGCACCACGACGTTGTCATACTCCACAAAACTGGTGAAGGCTGGGCTGGTCATATTTGAATACCAGTACACTGACCCAGAAACCATCTTCCATTTCATTGTGAGTTAATGGGGATCCTTTGAGCTTGGGTGTGGTTTGGTTTTCATGCTGCTTGATTGCCTGTGTTAATTTTTTAAAACTATTTGTTTGTGCTTCGTTAAATCTTTTGCTGTTTTTTTTTTTTTTTCCCTGCTTCCTAAAATGATATTGCCAGCTGGCAAGAACCAGGACTTGATGATCACTTGCAATTATCAGCTGGAAGAAAGTTGTATGTTAAAAGTGTTGACATAATGCTAGAACAGGATTGTTTGTTAAACATGGGGAAGATATAACAAGTTCATACATGGTTTTTCCCATGCCATGCCATCCATGATGTCATCAGTAGTGTGCCCCAGATTAAATGTGCTGTTTCTTTTTATTGCTTAACTCACTCCATATCATGAGTTTTTCCCCATGCTAATCCCTGAAAACCTGGGGTTTGTATAGGGTAGGAAAAAAGTTATCGTAATTATAGATGAGCAGACAGACACTTGACGTTTGGTGAGTGGATACATGTTAGTCTATATGTGAACAAAAATGAAGTAATTTACTTACCGTCTTGGTGGTGAAAGTGGTCCTGAATTTTTCTCCTTTTTTCAGCACTTCTGTGCGCATCAGATATTTCTATCCAAAGTCTTCCTTAGCAGCTCAGAAATGTTCTACATCACATTCTAGCACAGCTGGAGTCAGTGGACACAGAAGATATATTATTGAATCACAAGCAGGTGATGGAGAATGTGAAAATACAAAAAAAATTGTCTTTACAGGATAAAAAACAACAAAAAAAAAAAGTTCACTGTGCACAAAATACTGGTGATGCATCACTTTCATTGTTCTTTTCTGGAGTAGAAAAGCTCATGGCAAGTGACACTGCATCCTGGGCACAGCTTCACACACAGTGGCAAACCATGGACTGCAAGATGCTTGTTGTAGAGAATAAACCCCTGATTAAGAGTCAAGGTCAGAAGATGAAAAAATAGCTTCTTCCCACCACATCATGATCTCCCTATTCAGGGTCATGTAGGCCATGAGCTGATCACTCGTGTCTACTCCTGCCTTGTAGTCCTGTACTGCTGCTGGTTTCTGTCTCTCAGGGTGGTGCAGTGTTGTGAAGCTCATCATGGTGGTTGGCAGCATCACTGTTGTCGGCTCGTAGACAGGTTTTTTGTCCTGTCACCTCAGCACAGCAACATGACCTGCATCCACACACACAAAAATGATCATATGAGCTTTTCTTTTTCTTATGTATCTGTGTATCCCATTGTTTGCAATAAACATTCATGTGTATGGATGCATAGTTTTGTGCTTTTACAAGCTATAAAGTAGAACCAACCTGGATTTTTTATATATACCAGCACCACAATACATTAATTACTTAAATTACTTTATAGTTAACAGTTTATTCTATAAATGCACAAAATTATGGACTTTTGCACAATAATATCAGTAAGAATATGCCTGGAAACACAAACATACCCATGCACAGAGTTACAAAATATGAACATGTGTAGCTGTTCTCTCTCAAACACACACACTTTCAAACACACACACACACACACACACACACACACACACACACACACACACACAGAGTAATGCACAGAGACTCAGTACATACAATATAATCACTCACTCCCTTTGTTTATCCCTCCCTTCTCCCCCCCCCCCCCCCCTGCCTCCCACCGCCCCCCACCCCCTTCACCTGTCTCCCCCTAGTCTACTGATACATAATGGATCACTGAAAAAAAAAAAGCACTCACTCAGGGTGTAAAACATACATGACAACATTTACACATAAGACCATTTATGTAGTAATAATTTCTCTTTACCCACTCTCTGTGGAATGCATGGACAACTCAAAGAACTGCAAAGGCTGAGTGTTGACTGGCCAGTCGTTCAGTAAACCTGGTGTGCCTGTGAATGGATGATTGAGAGAAAATAAATCAAAATTGTCAGTCCAATCGTCAGTGAAAACAGCCCCCAAATCATCGACTTCTTCTCCAGTTTCAGCCTCAGTATCCGAATGAAACACTTGTTGTTGAGGCCCATGTGCTCGCACAGTTTCATCTGCTTCTTCGCCACTATCAGCGCCCACTTTAGTGTCGGAATCCATGTCTGTCTCCCCACTGTAGGGGTTGAAATCCTCATCAGAAGAATCACTTATGTTTTCTTCGACATCTGACCCTTCAGTCCGGATCATTTCCAGTGCTTCTTCAATGCTAACTAACAATTCACCAGCCCTACAGTGTCGAACCTTTCGTTGCGACGCCATCTTTTCAGTCATGTAGCAGAGCTGACCGACAGTACCCTTTGTTCTCGTCAGCTAGCGAGCAAGCCATGTTGAACACACAGCACAAGTGAATGAAAAGTTGGTAGGGGGTAACTAAGGAACCATCTCCGTTCTTGAGTTTTGTACCCGATGCGTCACATGGACAGTGCAAATTTTCAAAATCCAAATCTACATATGCGGACATTGGTAGCGACCGCTTCGTCGAACGATGTCCGCATATGTGGACATTGGTAGCGAGTGAGTTAAAGAGCAGAACTGGACATAGATATCTTTCTAATTTTTTTTAAAAAACTCTGAATAGCATGAAAGAAGACTGAAACAGATCTAAGACAATATCCAAATGGAAAGTGCTTGGTTAGATATGTATTACCTTTGATGCTGTTGGTAGATCATGTTCTTTCTTTATGCATTAGAAACAGTACTTGAACTGGCCGCCAGATTAAAAAAAGAAAACAACTCTATCCATATGGAGAAGAAGAAATTTTACCAAGGCAGGCAACAAACTTTTATGAAGAGGAGTTAAACTGAACTATTCAAATGATGAAAGTGAGTATTTATGTAGGGCATTATTCAGAAATGTGCTTTAAGTGCTTTACAAAACCACCTCTTTCAACGTTCTCAGCCTCCATACTCCCCACCCTAATTTATTTTTTTGTTGTTGTCTGTCTTGATAGAATACCATGCATAAGAGAGATGGACAAATTATTATGTGCACAGATCCAGAATGAACAGTGCCAGGCTGGAGATGATGAGAGCAGTCGGTGGCCTGATGTGACGAAGGAGGGAGACTGGGGCTCTATGACGGTGAGTCTCCTACAATTTACGCTGCATGAAATAAGTGCAGATGACTTGAGTGAAATCTGGCAAGTCCTTATAGAAGCAGCTGCTGCCCAGATATTCTCTTTTATTTCAGTTCAGAATTTGGTTTCTTTTTGAAAGGATTTGTTTTAAACTGGTAGAGGAGCAGCTGACAGATGAGAAGTTTACACTGCTTTGATATTCATTTTTCATGCTTTTGTGTTTGAGCACCAGTTTTAGGTGATCCATTGCTTGTCCCGAGTGAATACCTTGTATCCACCATGCATGGAACACACGCTGTATCAGGAATTGCTTTTTTCGTTTTATTATTATTACTAAGAATTTTCTCCATGTTTACCTGTCCAAACGAATGCCTCTTCTCCACGAGGCGTGAAATACGCTCAAAAAAGGAATTTAAATGGAGAGTGGGGAGGAGGATGCGGGTGGAGGGGGGGGGGGGACAGGTGGGAGAGTAGTGGGGATCAAATTGTTTCACAGTTTAGAATTTTTACTAGTCAGAAAGTGTTACCCCATTTGGCAAAAAAAAATACTAACGTCGGGCGCAGCAGTGCTACATCACTTCCCTGCTGCCACTTGTTCCGCACATGCTTACAACCATTGCTAACGCGTGATTTTCACACTTTTTTATTTTTTATTTTACGTCCCCTAATATAAACATAACAGCCAGTTGTTATATATCTATGGAAAGGATAAAACACGAACTGTGCAATGAGCATACACTTGAATATATTTTAGGTGAAATTGCAACAGTACAGTTATGGAAACAGCATATAACTAAAATGCAGGAGAACACAATCTTGTTAACGTTTGTTTACGATTGCTTGGTTAGTATTTCTTGTGTTCGGGCTACTCTCAGGTCACAAAGGTCATTGCTAGTGCATGCAAACTTACTCTTTCAATGGCTAGAACCCTGTTCTGAATATTTAGGGCTGCATCCCTTAGACATAGACAAGAGAGAACGGGATTTTTTCATAGTTGTTGGCATTACATCTCATCAAAGGAGTACAACAGCATTGCCATAACCACAGAAAGGCTCGTCGTGAATGGGTTGACTGAGTTGGTATAACCATTGAATAATGCGTCGCGAAAAAAATTAAACTGATCCCACATGCCACCTCCTCCCCCATCCTTCTCCTCCTCCCCCCTCCTGCACTCCCTCCTACCCCCTTCCTCTTCCCCAACCCCCCTCTCCACCCCCCACCCCCCACCCCCCTCCCCCCCCGTTCCTCTGCCGCCTTCTCTTTAATGCCATCAGCATCTTCTAGCTTTTTCCCAACCCTGCCCCTTCTTCCCTCTCCCTTTTCCATGCTTGTATCATCCCTACCTTCCTAGACCCCTCATCCCCCCCCCCCCCCCACACACACACACACATATCTCTTCTGCCTGAATCCCATGTGGTAGCAGAATATTTTGACCATTCCTACATGTCACCTGTGGATGCATTTCACATGTTAGATCAGATGCCAACAAAAGTTTGGAATAAGATATTGTCTGTTTTTTTTAACATTTATTTTGGTTTCCTTGATTTGATGGGTTCTCTGTTCTGTTTTCATGTTTGACAGTGTTATGCATTGGAAGTTCTGTGCTGAAGTTGTGAGAATTGAAATATGCATTTTCTTAGTGAATAACAATGTAACATATATGCTGCAAACATGAGTTGCTTTAAAAATAATGACAAGACATGGAAAAGTAGAAAAATCTATAGACTAAAAAAATCTATGAGTAGCATTACAATATCTTCACTTAACTGTAACTGCCAGATTTTGGGCAATTTTAGAAAAAAAAGGGATGTTTTCCAATACTTAAGACAGAAACAACAGTGTATTTACTTATAACAAGATACACAGTTTAGTTACAGTTTAGAATGTCAAAGTCAGAGCCGTATGGGGATATGAACGTATCTTTGCTTGGAATAATACCAAATCTAGGAGTAGCCATTTTAATAAATAATGATTTTGAATTCAAGTTTAAAAAGACTATTAACCCGTTCCCTGCCTGGAACGTGTAACGCACGTCCTGAACACTGAAAATCGCTACGCCCGGGACGTGTGTGTCACGTCGTAACTTCGTCACGGAAAGCTGAAAAATCTACTTGGGAAACGACCGTCTAAAATGTTCTCACTTCTTCTTCTACTGGTGTCGAGGAACGGCCCCTTTCCCTTCACGCGAGCAGCCAGCTGACCATACGTTATGCAAATTGCGAGTTGAGAGGTTACAGCTGATAAGCATATTCAAGATGGCAGCTCAACTGAGCGCTTTGTCGACGCCTCCCGTTTTCAGCGTTACACTGTGCTTGATGTTTTAGATGACGATAAAAATTCTAAAGATAGTGATGAAGAAGACCTTGAGGATCGGATCCTGATACTAGCGATGAGGAGGAGACGGATGGGAATCAGCACCATTCACTTTATCGGAGACATGTGCTGGTGATGACATGGCTTCTTGTTAGTTGCACATGACAGCTGTGAGTACAACGCCGCGAGCGAGGGTGACGAAGCGGAAATAGCCGAACCCGTGCCATCAACGAGCGCTGCACGCACTCCTATCATGACCGGAGAGGGTAGTGGACATGGTAGGGGCTAGGATGACGGCGAGGGTCCTGTGGAAGCGGCCGGGGGGGCGGCATGGGGCGTGGTCAGTCCCAGCCTTGGTGGTGTTTTCATTGGGAATACTAGTCAAAAATCAACTGTGCCAATTTTGGGCTGCACAGAGCTCCAGTCTTCAGCTCCTTCATGACCAGAAACCGGATTCAGGCAAGTAGCTCTGTTTTTCTTTTCTTTTTTTTTTTTTTTTCCATTTTTGTTTGTTAATACTTGACTCTTCATTCTTCCACTATTTATTTTCTATATTTCTCTTCTTTCACATATTTCCTACTGAAATCACATAATTATGGCAAATAGATGGGACTCTGTGTGTGTGTATGTGTGTGCGTGTGTGTGTGTGTGTGCGTGCGTGCGTGCATGCGTGCGTGCGTGCGTGCGTACGTACATGCGTGCGTGTGTGTGTGTGTGTATGCGCGCTTGTGCACATGTGTGCCTAAGCATTGTTTATTTCTGTATGCAAGTTTTCCATGTAAGTTTGTTCATTTTGTAAAGCACAGAAGCACTCATCCACAGCAGTTTTTTTTTTTTTTTTTTTTTTATTGTCATGAAACCTCGGGGTTTATGAGACACAACATGGTAATCATAGAAGAATAAAACAATCATACACAAATTTCCCTAATAATGACTGAGCATTCTCTATAGTCATTAACTGGCTTGGAACAATATTTGAAGCATTAATATTAAGACATTGTATGCTCTTCATTAAAATGTTTCTGTTTGCATCAAACTTTTCACAGTGATCAAGAAAATGAACTTCGTCTTCCAATACATTACAATGATTGCAAAGTCTTTGATCTCTAGACATATGTAGATCGTCGTCCTTTTCTATTCTTAAGTCATGTGCACTGATCCGAAGTCTTGTTAACGCTTGTCTGTGCCTCGGATCTGTAACAGAGATTAAATAATTTTCTGTTTCATATTCTTTTGCGATTGTGTTGTAAAAATTAAGTTTTGGTGAGTTGTTTTTTTTCTTGTCTTTCCAATATTGAATGTATTCATTTTCTAACTTTTCATACATTACAACTTTTAGTCTCCGTATATTGAACGTAAATGATTTGTCCAAACATGTCCCATATTTATATTTATCAATATATCTTTAACAAATGTCAACCAAGGATCATTTTTGTCCACTTGATAATACATGCTTTTATACATTTATGGGCAAGAGAATTTTCTGACAAATCTAGAATGTGTAGCCAATATGATATTGTTTGACATATTATTTTTAAACTCACTGGAAATCTGCCTAATTCTCCTAATACAGGAAGTACCATTGACTTTTTGTTTAACTCCAAGCATTTGTTTACAAAATTTGATATGTGTTTTTTCATGTGCAAATTTACTGTCAGGCAGTCATCAAATAGCTTTTTTTATTTCAAAGGAGTCAGTTTGTTTTGGTTTGGTAGGGAACCATACTTCTGCCCCATAGATTGATATTGGAGTTATTAAACGCATCATACAGTTTGATTATTGTATTTATATTAAATGTTGTATTTCTAAAGGTCCTGTGTAGAGTGTGTAATGCTTTGCTTGCTTGTTTACTTAAGTGTTCCTGTGCTTTCAATAGACTTCCATTCTTGTGAAAAATGATTCCCAAATATTTGTATTCGTCAGTCGTTTGAATTATGTTTTCACCACAGTAAAAATAGATGGGTACTTTGGTGCTTGATTTTGTAAATATAACAACTTTTGTTTTTTCTCTGTTTATCTTTAATCCCCAACACTGGCAATAGTCATTTAAATTATGTAGTTTTTGTTGGAGACCAGTTTTTGTAAGAGAAAGAATAATTAGATCATCTGCATATAATAAACATGGAACCTTACAAGCATTCGAGTCATCAAATTTGGGTGAATCATCATTATTATCCAAACACCTACAATGTCGTTTATGAAGACATTAAATAAAGTAGGACTGAGAGCATTTCCTTGATGTACTCCCTTGCGGACAAAAATTTCTTTACTCAAAAGGCCATGTGATCTTGTTTGAATGGTAGCATTCGTATACATATCTTTAATTATATCAAAACAGTTTCCACTTATACCTATTCTGTTCAATTTTAACAGCATTGCTTCATGCCATACATTATCAAATGCCTTTTCAAAATCGACAAAGCATCCATATAATCTACCATTTTTAATTTTCAATACTTCATTTATAATCTTTTTCAGAACAAAAATGTGATCAATTGTTCTGTGATTCTTTCGAAATCCTGCCTGTTCTTTGACTACAAGTTGATTTTGTTCAAGGTAATCCGTCACTCTGTTATTGATAATCGTACAAAACACTTTTCCCAATGTATTGGTAAGTGTTATTCCCCGATAATTGTTTGGATCCCCTGGATTACCATTCTTGTATAAGGGATATTCAAACCTTTTTTCCCACCAATCTGGATAAATCCTCTCTTATAAAAATAAGGTTAAAACATTTTTGTAATGATGTGTATGGTAATTGGAAGACTAGTTTTAATCATCTCATTAGTTATGCCATCCATTCCTGGTGATTTGTTATTTTTTTTGCTGAAGGCAAGCTTTTTTAATTTCACCAGATGATATAGGCAAATTAATGTTGATAACATGGTATAGTTCATTTGTCTTTTTTTTTAGTTCAACATCTACTTTTTCCTTTTGGTCTTTGTCTACATTTACTTCTTTTCCGACGACTTTTTCAAGATGTGAAATCCATTTTGAAGCATTTAATGATGAACGCAGTTGGTATTTTCACTAATGTTTTGTAAATGTTTAATGTTTTTCCATGCCGTCTTGGATCTGTGTAAAGAGATTGATTAATCTCATTGACAAGAAAACTGGCGTATGTTCTTTTCTTCTGTTTTATTAATTTATATATATTTTTTGCGTTTGGTATAGTACTTTTGACATAGACATTATTGTAAGGTTGTCTGTTTAATGCATTCAATATAGATCTGAGATCTTTCCTGTGTTCATAGCATTCTCTATCAAACCATTTCTTGTTCTTTTTCCTTTTAAAATGCGAATCTAGCTCTCTTCTGAAGACTAATGCTGGCCGCTGACGTCAGCATATGTGTAAAGTCATTTACAATCTCGTTTAGTGAACAATGAGAAATAGCGGTTTCATCTTCAACATATCTATCCAAATTGTGTTCCACTTGGAGAATTTGTTCCTTTATCCATGGCATTGTTAACGCTTTTTAAATATTTTTCTTCTGACAATGTTTCCCAAAAAATATCGATCATTTACGTCCTTTGAGCTTAGTCTTTCTTCAAGTAAAGTCTGTGAGGACACATTATTCGTTTTCATTTTTGATGTAAGATCAGAAACTAGAATTTTTAGTTCGACGGGACAATGGTCTGACAATGTCATAAGGGGATAAACTTTCATACTTAATATCTCTTTTTTCATATTGTTAGAACAAATAAAGTAATCAACAACGCTGCAACCATTTTGTTTGTAACAGGTAAAATGTCCATCTAAATCACCTAATGTTCTTCCATTAAGAATACATAAATGATTTTCAAGACACATGGATACAAGTCTTCTTCCAGCTTTTTGAACACATTTGTCCATAGAGTTCCTGTCATGAATGGTGTGTGTGTGTGTGTGTGTGTGTGTGTCTCTTATGACATGTGTCTTTCTTCCTGGTTGTTAAACCAGAAAAAGCGATCGTCTTCTGAACACGGATCGCAGGAATATTCTTGAAGGTCGTCGTCTGATTCACACAGCAGCACACTTACATCATCCGTTTGATGGAACACATCCTTCCGAAATACTTTTTGTCTATAGCTTGCTCCAAACTTGTGTCGATGTCCGACTGGTGGATTTCTGGGCCCCTGCTGTTGCGCACCGACGGATCGGGGTGCGAGCACCGAAGCGTATCCTGAATGGGCATGGATGTGTATGTGCGTGTGCGCGCGTATGTGTGCGTGCATGCGTGTGTTTATGAGAGTGAATGCATGTGTGTACGAGTGCTGCTCGAGTATGTGTGTGTGTGTGTGTGTGTGTGTTTGTGTGTGTGTGTGTGTGTGTGTGCATGTGTGTGTGTGTGGGTGTGTGTAAGTCTGTGTGTGAGTGTGCAAGTTTGAGTGTATGTGAGGGTATGGGTGTGTTCGTATTGAGATGCGTGTATTTGTGTATTTATGTAAGTGCGTACTTTGTGTGTGTGTGCGCGCGGGCACGCGCGTCCGTATGTGTATGTGTATGTGCGTGAGTACGCACGCGCGCATGTGTGTGCGCTTGTGTGTGTATGTGTATGTGTGCGCGCGTATTTTGGTGTGTTAATTATGCTTCTTTGCTTTGAATGAAAAAACATTGGTAATCTGTTCATAATGTTTTCTTAAATGTCAGTACAACTTTGAGTTAATCTGACAATAATATTCAGTCAGTCAGTGTGTGTGTGTGTGCCCAATTGTGGGTCTGCTTACTGTGTGCTGTGTGCTGTGTGGTGTGCGTGCGTGCGTGCGTGTATGTGTGTGTGTGTAAATTGTGTGTGTATGTATGTGTGTGTGTGTGTGTAAATTGTGTGTGTTTGCGCGCACACATGTGTGTGTGTGTGTGTGTGTGTGTGTATGTGCCCAAGTGTGGGTCTGCTTACTGTGTGGTGTGTGTGTGTGTGTGTGTGTGTGTGTGTGTGTGTGTGTGCCCAGATGTGGGTCTGTTTACTTATCTTGAAACTTTTATTCTGTATTTCAGATTCTTCTTCAGTTTCTACAGTATTTTCTGTGTGTGTGTTTTTTTTTTTTTTTTTTTTTCTTTTCAACAGACAATTGTTTATTTTTTTCTTCAGACTTTTTTTTCCCCCATGGTTGTCATTTTGAACATTTACCAATAAGTATTATACTATAACAATTTGGACCACACTGTATACTTACAGTGATGCTGAGTAAACACTAAAAGAACTTCTTGTCAGTGTTTTACAGGTCTTATGTGTTGTGACATGTGTATATGTGCAGAAACTGTTCTTTTTTGTAAAACCACCATTGGTACATCCCTGTCCATCCCCTAATGGCCAACAAAACTAGATTATATTATATAGCATCATAGCTTGGGGTAAAAGGAAAGAGAAGCCATAAAAATCTAAGTCATATGTCAACAAATAGATAAGCAGTAATTGAGGTATTGAACCTACCCCAAATAGTAAAATTATGCCCCTTTCTAGTAGAATTGGGGTACCCCCAGTAACATACAGATTGTTACACAGAGGGACAATTACTGACAACAATATGAATCCCAGGTGTTTGTAATGTTGTTGAGAAAACACCAAAAGGTATTTTTGCTGTGTTTAGTGGGCTTTTATGTGATGAATTGTTGTAAAACTCTCAAACTGAAAACAAAACAAAAGCAGTTTTATCATGTATTATTAGTGTGAACCATCATTATCACCCCCAAAATCAAATTAGAATGAAATGAAATTGTAGACAATGGTATAAGGAAGTAATCCACAAAAAAAAACTAACAAATAAATCAACAAATGGATGTGTAATATAGATGTTAGTGAACATACCGTGAAAAACATGATTATGCCCCTTTTTACCTAAAAAGTAGTACCCCCAATTATGAGCAGATTATCATCAAGAACAAGATTCCTTGGGATTTATATGACTGTGATGTGTTAGTGCTGATGTTGAATAATTAGTCACATCACTTTTTCATTGTTTTCACTGATTTTATATGGTGCAATTTGTTTTTGTATACTTGAAAATTGTTCTTTTTGTAAAACCACCATTCATTATATCCCTGTCCATCCCCTAATGGCCAACAATACTACATTATTGTTATACAGCATCATAGCTTGGGGTATAAGGAAAGAGAAGCCATAAAATCTAGGTCATATGTCAACAAATAAATAAACAGGGATTGAGGTACTGAACCTACCCCAAACAGTAAAATTATGCCCCTTTGTAGTAGAATTGGGGTACCCCCAGTAACATACAGATTGTTACACAGAGGGACATTTATTGACAACAATATGAATCCCACATGTTTGTAGTATTGTTGAGCAAACACCAAAAGGTATTTGTGCTGTGTTTAGTGGGCTTTTATGTGGTGAATTGTTGTAAAACTCTCAAATTGAAAACAATACAAAAACTGTTTTTATCATATGTTAGTGTGAACCATCATTATTACACCCAAAATGAAGTTAAAATGATGTGAAATTGTAGACAAGAGTATAAGGAAGTAATCCACAAAAAATCTAACAAATAACTCAATAAATGGATGAGTAATAGAGATGTTAGTGAATATATTATGAAAAGCAGGATTATGCCCCTTTTTACCTAAATAATAGTACCCCCAATTATGAGCAGATTATCATCAAGAACAAGATTCCTTGTGATTTATATGACTGTAATGTGTTAGTGCTGATGTTGAATAAACAGCAAGACCACTTTTACAGTGTTTCGATTCATTCTNAAACTGGCGTATGTTCTTTTCTTCTGTTTTTTTATTAATTTATTATATATTTTGCGTTTGGTATAGTACTTTTGACATAGACATTTATTGTAAGGTTGTCTGTTTAATGCATTCAATATAGATCTGAGATCTTTCCTGTGTTCATAGCATTCTCTATCAAACCATTTCTTGTTCTTTTTCCTTTTAAAATGGCGAATCTTAGCTCTCTTCTGAAGACTAATGCTGGCCGCTGACGTCAGCATATGTGTAAAGTCATTTACAATCTCGTTTAGTGAACAATGAGAAATAGCGGTTTCATCTTCAACATATCTATCCAAATTGTGTTCCACTTGGAGATTTGTTCCTTTATCCATGGCATTGTTAACGCTTTTTAAATATTTTCTTCTGACAATGTTTCCCAAAAATATCGATCATTTCTTCCTGGTTGTTAAACCAGAAAAAGCGATCGTCTTCTGAACACGGATCGCAGGAATATTCTTGAAGGTCGTCGTCTGATTCACACAGCAGCACACTTACATCATCCGTTTGATGGAACACATTCCGAAATACTTTTTGTCTATAGCTTGCTCCAAACTTGTGTCGATGTCCGACTGGTGGATTTCTGGGCCCCTGCTGTTGCGCACCGACGGATCGGGGTGCGAGCACCGAAGCGTATCCTGAATGGGCATGGATGTGTATGTGCGTGCGCGCGTATGTGTGCGTGCATGCGTGTGTTTATGAGAGTGAATGCATGTGTGTACGAGTGCTCGAGTATGAGTGTGTGTGTGTGTGTGTGTGTGTGTGTGTGTGTGTGTGTGTGTGTGTGTGTGTGTGTGTGTGTGTGTGTGTGGTGTGTGTGTAAGTCTGTGTGTGAGTGTGCAAGTTTGAGTGTATGTGAGGGTATGGGTGTGTTCGTATTGAGATGCGTGTATTTGTGTATTTATGTAAGTGCGTACTTTTGTGTGTGTGCGCGCGGGCACGCGCGTCCGTATGTGTATGTGTATGTGCGTGAGTACGCACGCGCGCATGTGTGTGCGCTTGTGTGTGTATGTGTATGTGTGCGCGCGTATTTTCAGATTCTTCTTCAGTTTTTCTACAGTATTTTTGTGTGTGTGTTTTTTTTTTTTTTTTTCTTTTCAACAGACAATTGTTTATTTTTGACTTTTTTTTTCCCCATGGTTGTCATTTTGAACATTTACCAATAAGTATTATACTATAACAATTTGGACCACACTGTATACTTACAGTGATGCTGAGTAAACACTAAAAGAACTTCTTGTCAGTGTTTGTCAGTTTTACAGGTTTTTTTATGTGTTGTAACATGTGTATATGTGCAGAAACTGTTCTTTTTTGTAAAACCACCATTGGTACATCCCTGTCCATCCCCTAATGCCAACAAAACTAGATTATATTATATAGCATCATAGCTTGGGGTAAAAGGAAAGAGAAGCCATAAAATCTAAGTCATATGTCAACAAATAGATAAGCAGTCATTGAGGTATTGAACCTACCCCAAATAGTAAAATTATGCCCCTTTCTAGTAGAATTGGGGTACCCCCAGTAACATACAGATTGTTACACAGAGGGACAATTACTGACAACAATATGAATCCCAGGTGTTTGTATGTTGTTGAGCAAACACCAAAAGGTATTTTTGCTGTGTTTAGTGGGCTTTTATGTGATGAATTGTTAAAAACTCTCAAACTGAAAAAAAAAAAAAAACAGTTTTATCATATTATTAGTGTGTGAACCACCATCATTATCCCCCCCAAAATCAAATTAGAATGAAATGAAATTGTAGACAATGGTATAAGGAAGTAATCCACAAAAAAAAACTAACAAATAAATCAACAAATGGATGTAATATAGATGTTAGTGAACATACCGTGAAAAGCATGATTATGCCCCTTTTTACCTAAAAAAGTAGTACCCCCAATTATGAGCAGATTATCATCAGAACAAGATTCCTTGGGATTTATATGACTGTGATGTGTTAGTGCTGATGTTGAATAATTAGTCACACCACTTTTTCATTGTTTTCACTGATTTTATATGGTGCAATTTGTTTTTGTATACTTGAAAATTGTTCTTTTTGTAAAACCACCATTCATTATATCCCTGTCCATCCCCTAATGGCCAACAATACTACATTATTGTTATACAGCATCATAGCTTGGGGTATAAGGAAAGAGAAGCCATAAAATCTAAGTCATATGTCAAAAAAATAAACAGGGATTGAGGTACTGAACCTACCCCAAACAGTAAAATTATGCCCCTTTCTAGTAGAATTGGGGTACCCCCAGTAACATACAGATTGTTACACAGAGGGACATTTATTGACAACAATATGAATCCCAGGTGTTTGTAATATTGTTGAGCAAACACCAAAAGGTATTTGTGCTGTGTTTAGTGGGCTTTTATGTGGTGAATTGTTGTAAAACTCTCAAATTGAAAAAACAAAACAAAAACTGTTTTATCATATGTTATTAGTGTGAACCATCATTATTACACCCAAAATAAAGTTAAAATGATGTGAAATTGTAGACAAGGTATAAGGAAGTAATCCACAAAAAATCTAACAAATAACTCAATAAATGGATGAGTAATAGAGATGTTAGTGAACATACCATGAAAAGCATGATTATGCCCCTTTTTACCTAAAAATAGTACCCCCAATTATGAGCAGATTATCATCAAGAACAAGATTCCTTGGGATTTATATGACTGTGTGATGTGTTAGTGCTGATGTTGAATAAACAGCAAGACCACTTTTACAGTGTTTTGATTCATTCTATTTGGCGCAGTGTGTTTGTGTATACTCGAAAACTGTATTTTTTTTGTAAACTTTTTTTTATAATTATGTCAATTTCTGATATACTTATTATCAACATAATCAAGTCATTTTGACAGGACATTGTAGACAAATGCATAATAACACAAAACATGCAAAAATCAGAGAGATCTGTCAAGAAATAAGTGAGCTGTAACCATTTTATTGAACCTACCCAAAAAAGCTAAATTTTACCACGGCATACAAAAGATAGAAGCCAGCAGTACCTCAAATATGATAATTGCTGGAGACTGGAATCTGGTAAATGAACCAAACATTGACTACTTTAACTAATGTAGCGACACCTTCGAGTTCGCCTAAGGCTTTAGAGTTGTGTTTTCTTGTTTTGCATTGACAACGAGTTAGAGTTCCTTCCCATTTTGTTTTGGAGCAATGGACACGATGATCACTGAGTTATTAACACTTCAGTTTAGGACCACACTAAATTGGTGACCCCGTCTCTGAACATGTCAAAACTTCAACTTCAATTTCAACTTCAAACATGGCTGAATCAAACCTTTATCAATGGATTGCTGACTTATCAAATCAGCAGTAAGCTCTAACTACAAGTCAGATCAACTCCGTATCTATCAAACTTCCAGAATTCTGGACAAAGTCTCCATAAGTTTGGTTTGCCAAAGTCGAGGTGCAGTTCAACACAAAAAGGATCAGTCAAGATCAAACAAAGTACGACGATGTAGTGAGTTCCCTTGACGTTACACTGCAGAAGAAGTTCAGTCACTGCTGCTCACAATCCACTACCTACAAACAAGTATGACTGTTTGAAGAAAGCTTTGATCAAAACCTTCGGCAAGTCCCAGGTCCAGAAAGATGCTGAACTCCTGAATCTTAATGGACTTGGGGACAAGCGTCCAACTGCCCGTATGCGCAGAATAAATGCTCTCAACGATGACCCAAAAAACTCTGAAATGTGCTTTGTTCCTCTTGAACCTTCCTCCTGACATCAGAGGTATTTTGGCTTGACATGATATCACAGACACAGACGCACTGGCTGAAGCAGCAGACAGATTTGGGAGACATGCTGCAGGTGTACAGCAGATCTCCACATCACCAACTCACGCTCCCACAGAACAAGATGCAACCACTGCAGCATCAGAAGAGACTGTCTCTGCCATCAAAACAGCCAAACAACGTGGTCCCCCTTCACAGCTAGCACAACTTACTCTGTGTGTTTCTACCACCAGCGTTTTGGACCAGACGCTCGTCATTGTCAGTCTGGCTGCAAATTTTCCTCTTTGATCTCCCGAACAAGCAGCAAAGCGATTCATCTTCGGGAAACGCCAAGGCTGGCCGCTAAATGTGGTAGCAGCCAGCTTTTCAAATTCAAACACGTTTTCAATTTATGATAGACGTTTGGGACAATCATTCTTGATTGACACTGGTGCTGACGTGTCAGTATATCCAGCCTCAACCCAGGACCGCAAGACAACCTCACTTTCAGTTCCACTTTCCGCTGCCAACAGAATTTCCATCAAGACATGGTGCAAAACGCTGCATCACTTTGGAAATAAAGCCCAAACAAGTCTTCACTCATGATTTTTCACTCATGATTTTAATCTGGCGGATGTCACATGTCCCATTCTTGGTGCTGATTTTTTTTTGTTGCTCATGAACTGGTCATTGATCTCAAGGACAAACGACTCCTGTCTATGGACAAAGTTTCTGTTCGCCTGAAAAGCAGTGATTCACCCATGACTCTTGCAGGTCTCTCGGTACATCCAAACACTGCATACGCTGAACTTCTCCAACAGTTTTTTTGAGTTACTCACATTACATTTTGACTCTACTGTCAACACACATGGTGTGGAACATCACATTACCACACACAGACCACCTGTCCATGCTCGTGCACGATGCCTGAACCCAAAAAAGCTGACTGCCGCAAAGGCTGAATTCTCCAAGATGGAAAGATGGGTGTCATCCATTGGTCTGATTCGCCATGGGCCTCATTGCTCCATGTGGTTCCCAAGTCAGATGGCCAATGGTGACTCTGTGGCAATTATAGGCAAGTCAATGCTGCAACCAAAGATGATCGGTATCCATTACCCCATATACAAGATTTCAACAGCCACCTCTCGGGGTGCAACGTCTTTTTGAAGATTGATCTTGTTAGAGGCTACCATCAAATTCCCATGGCACAATCCTCCATTCCCAAAACAGCAGTCATAATGCCATTTGGATTATGGAAGTTCTTACAAATGCCATTCGGTTTGAAGAATGCCACACAAGTATTTCAAAGGCTCATGGATGGTATTCTACGAAAACATACCTTTCACGTTTGTCTATGTTGATGGCATCTTGGTTGCCAGTCGCTCACATGACAATCACCTTGACCATCTCTGACAGCTTCTCCAGCTCCTCTCGACAAATGGACTGGTCATCAACAAAGCAAAAATGTGTTTTTTGGTGTCAGCGAGCTGGACTTGGACATCGTGTGACTTCTGAAGGGATATGTCCACTACCACATAGAGTAACTTCTCTTCAAAACAGTGCTTCGCCCACTGATTGTGCTGTCCTTCAGCAGTTCCTTAGTTTGATGAACTACTATCATCATTTCATTCCACACGTTGCTGACATCCTAGCCCCACTTCATGCTCAAGCAAGTGGAAGGGGACAACCATTGTGTGGTCTGAAGCCTGTCAAACAGCCTTTGAACAGGCAAAGGAAGCTCTCAAAGATGCTGTGCTTCTACATCATCCTCTACCAGATGCACCTATAAGTCTCACAGTGGATGCTTCCAACTCGGCTTTAGGTGCTCAGCTCGAACAGAAAAAGGGCCAAACTTCCTCTGGCCTTCTTCTCTAGAAAGCCCTCTGAAGCAGAAAAAGAAATACAGTGCATTTGATTGCAAGCTACTTGCAGCCTACAGTGCTGTCAAACACTTCAGACATTTTCTTAAAGGAAGACCATTTACGCTGTTCACAGATCACAAGCCACTGGTATCAGCTCTCACGAGTCAAACTGACTGCTTGCCTCGACAGACAAGACAACTCTCCTACATAGCCGAGTTCACCACTAACATCCAGTACATCACAGGCAAATTCAGTGTGGTAGCTGATGCATTTTCGCGCTTCAGAATGAACTTGGTCTCTGAGGAACACGGCATCTACTCAGTTGGCAGTTTCAGCCAACCCGCACAGGATCAAGTTCAATCTCGTGAGATGGACTCCTGTTGTACAGCTACCACAGGCCTAAAACTTGAAGCATCCAGTTTGGGCTCATCAACCTCCTCCTGTGTGGTACTTCTACTGGTGTTCCACACCCAATTCACTCAAATTCCTGGACTCAGCCAGCCAGTCTTTGATCAAATACATGGACTGTCATACGCAGGTGTACGCCCCACACAGCAAGCCATCAGCCAGCGCTTTGTGTGGCATGGCATGCAAAACAAAACATACGTAGATGGTGTAAGGAACGTCATGGCTGTCAGTCATCAAAAATCCATCGGCACACTCGAGCACCACTTGTGGAACGGCCACCACCAACTACTAGATTCAGCAGCCTCCATGTATAGCTCGTTGGACCTCTGCCTGCCAGTCTAGGCATGATCTACTTGTTCATGATCATTGATCGCTTTACCAGGTGGTCAGAAGCCATTGCTCTCCCAGATGCCCATGCCTCTACCTGTGCCCAAACTCTGGTGCATCACTGGATTGCCAGGTTCGGCGTTCCTGAAAACATTACCTCTGACCGTAGGAGACAGTTCATTTCAACACTTTGGTCCGATTGCACCAAGCTCTTGGGCATTGATGTTCACACAACTACTGCCTACCACCCACAAGTGAACGGCATGGTTGAACGATTCCACCATCAACTGAAAGCGGCACTCAAGGCCCGCACTACCACTCCCGACTGGTATGCAGAGTTGCCCTTGGTCCTTTTGGGGATACAATCTTCTTGGCAGGTGGACCCAAATTGTTCCCCAGCTGAACTTGTTTACGACTCAGTACTTCGCCTGCCAGGTGAATTCTTCAGCTGCTGGATGGGTGCACTATGGAAGCTGACTCAATGTTTCTCAAAAACATCTCCAGCACACCATGCATACCGTTCTACCATCAACCCCAGCATTCCATAGAAAACAACCGACCTATGTTCCTTCCAATCTGGCCTCCACTGGGTACATCTACATCAGAAACAACGCCCACAGACATCCTCCGCAACAACCCTATGATGGCCCATACCGCATCATTGACGTGAGTGACAAATATTACACCTTTGACATCAAAGGAAGAAACAAAATTGACTGCAGGATTCATGGTAAAATGAAAAAAATAAAGTTTATAGAAACCTTTTGGTGGTAGTTGAATCCGTTGGAGAGGAAACTGTCATTTCTAGCCATAGGCCCGTCGTCAAAGTGAAGACAAGAAGACAGTGTAGACAGGAAAGCCCATGTGAGAATGGGGTGAGAACATCTCATTTAATTATGAGTTGGACCAAAATAAAGTCACTGATCATTGTTCAGGTGTATTGAGCACACACAGACACACACCACAGTTCACACAAAGACACCAACGTACACATGCATGCACCCCGCACCCTCCCCACTCCACACACACACACACAACACCACACACACACACACACACACACACCACCACCACCACCACCACCCCCACTCCACACACGCCACACACACACACACACACACACACACACACACACACACACACACACACACGAAAGAAAGATAAGATAAGATAAGATAAGAAACACTTTATTATCTCATCATGAGAAATTTGGTCCAGGTGCATACAGCACTAGAAACCGACCAAACAAAAAAACAAAAAAAAAAAATTATCAACATCACAGAACACAATCATTTCATAAACTCATTGCACATTATATTATACACATATCATTTATATTGCACATTCATACATAATCACATCGTTTACATTGTATTAAAAAAAAAAAAAAAAAAATCAATAAAAAATAAAAATGGTTATAAATGTAAATTTAACGATTAAATCAAACAAATGTTTGTATAAATGATATCATATGACACATTTACAGTCCCACAAATACACCCATGCACATACACAAGTTTGCACAAACATCCCCACACTCACAGACAGGTATCCATCCATCCCTGCTCACCACACACACGTGCACGCCCCCTCGCGCGCACACACATGCGCACACACAACACACACACACACACACACACACACACACACACACACACACAACACAAATACAAACATACACTCACATGTGCACACGCATGCGCACACAAACATGCACATGCGCACTCTCACCTAATACAAATTCAGAATTCATAGGTAAAAAACAAGTTTTGATTGATAAAGGTTACTGATTTAAAAGATGGATTGACTGGGGAATAAAAGTTTTTTGAGCTCTTGTTTTCACTCTCAAGGTTCTGTACCGGCGTCCTGATGGTAACAGTTCATAATGCTTAGCCAGGACATGGCTATCATCACTGGCTATCTGTCTGGCTTTGTTCAGCACTCTTCTGTCATACAACGCTTTCAAACTGGTTTGTCTTGCACCCACAACTTTACTACACACACTCACAACATCATTCAGCACATTTTTACATCGCAAACTCAAACTCCCATACAGCACATAAAAGAAATGGTAAGAACAGATTCAACACAGGATCGATAATAGGTTTGTAGAATCTCAGGAGCAACACCAATATTTCTCAGTTTTTGCAAGCAGAATATTCTAGATTGACATTTCTTGTGTACAGATTCAACATTTTTGTCAAAAGTAAGCTTTTTATCTATAACTGTACCTAAATATCGGTATTCATCAACTCTTTCAACAGTTTTTTCCATCTATAGTAAGTTTTGGAACTGGTGGTGGATCTTTACGGAAATCAATAAGCAGTTCTTTTGTTTTTGAAACATTGAGGTCCAGATAATTATACTTGCACCAAGAACAGAACTTTTCTACCTCTTTGAAATAATCCGTATCACAGTTTGACAAATCTTCAAGCGCAGAATCGGCAGAGTACTTGATGACCGGAGTTTTTCTCTGTACCTCTGCAATCGTTGGTGTACAAAGTAAAAAGTACAGGGGACAGCACTGTACCCTGAGGAGCACCAGTACAAGTAGATTGTTCAGATGAGATTGCAGACTGGAAATGAACTGACTGTGTTCTATTAAGTAAGAAGCTCATGATCCAGAGAATGAGTTTTGGATCTACCTGTAAAGTTAACAGTTTCAGGCCAAGAGATGAGGTTGTATTGTGTTAAAAGCGGAGGAGAAATGGAAATATTTATTATTTAGCCTACTGAAAGAAAAAGAAACAGGGGCTAAAGAGGGACAGGACAGAGAGGTTAAGACCGAAGGGCCCTGGCTCAGCTAGACGTCAGTGACTCTGATGTTCATCCCGGCTGGCTGTGTGGTGCCCAAGCGGCTGATGACAAGGCTCTCTATATATGCTTTCTGTACATACAGTCTCGGGGCTTCTGCCACACTGCTGATATCTTCGCACGACTGAAGCTGTGATACGGACCAACAAAATGTTTGCCGACTGGGTTGTTGTGGCCCAGCTTCATCGACCTCAGGTGCTGTGAAAAGCGGTTGGCCACTGAGCGGTAGGTCTCCCCAACATACAGCTTGGAGCAGAGGGTGCAGGTCAAGACGTATACTAAGTCTCTAGACTGGCAGTTTGAACTGGACCTCACAGTGAATGTGCCAATGGGTCCACGACTGTAGTTGAGGCGTCTGTGAATTGGCATGTCTTGCATTTTTTGTCTCCACAAGGTCTGCACCCTGGTGAGGTTGACTGGATGGCCTGCGGTCTAAGCGTGGGACCTCACAAGCATGTCACGCAGGTTCTTGTCCCTCTGAAAAGCAATCAGTGATGGCTTGTAAAAGATTTGTTTGAGGTCTGGATCTTGCTGGAGGAGACGAAAAGTTTTCATGAAGGATTCTGCAGACTGGTAGGTTGTGAGGATGGTATGGGATGACTACCACAGCGCAATCCTCATCCTCTCCCGTTTCTTTTGGTCTCGGGGCTTTTGTGCGGCTGGTAGAGCTCAAGTGCTGTCTACACAATATCCTCTGGGTACTGGCGGGCTATGAAGAAGGTGTACATCCTCTGAGCCTCATTCTCAAAGTCCTGCTCTCTACTGCAAATGCGTCTGAGCCTTTGGAACTGAGAATGTGGTATACTGTTTCTGGTGGAGGAGGATGGGTGGCTGGAGTTGTACAGGAGATATGCATGTGAGTCAGTGGGCTTGTAGAAGACGGTGGTGGGAGAGAGTTTGGAACAGTCTGGGTGGACAGAGATGGAAAGGTCCAGGAAGGAAATAGACGTGGATGATATTTCGCGGGTGTATCGGAGGGCAGGGTGGAAGTTAGACATGTATTGGATGATGTTTAACAAGTCCTTCCTCGGTCCCCACTGATACACCAAGGCAGTCGTCAATATACCATTTGAACAGTGCTGGTTGTGTTCCTGTGTAATGGCTGAGAGCTTGCTCCTCCATGAAACCTACAAACAAGCATGCAAAGCTGGGCCCCATCTTTGTGCCCATGGCGACCCCTCTTGTCTGTAGTAGTGGTGGTCCTGGAAGGCAAACGAGTTCAGGGAGAGAACCAGTTCTGCTACGCGGAGGATGGTAGGGATGTGGAGGTGTTTGATGTCACAATCAGCACTGTTCAAAAACGGTATATTGACGACTGCCTTGGTGTGTCGGTGGGACCGAGGAAAGACCAGTTCAAATTGCCAGTCTAGAGACTTAGTGTACGTCTTGACCTGCACCCTCTGCTCCAAGCTGTATGTTGGGGAGACCTACCGCTCAGTGGCCAACCGCTTTTCACAGCACCTGAGGTCGATGAAGCTGGGCCACAACAACCCAGTCGGCAACATTTTTTGGTCCGTATCACAGCTTCAGTCATGCGAAGATATCAGCAGCAGTGTGGCAGAAGCCCCGAGACTGTATGTACAGAAAGCATATAGAGAGCCTTAACATCAGCCGCTTGGGCACCACACAGCCAGCCGGGATGAACATCAGAGTCACTGACGTCTAGCTGAGCCAGGGCCCTTCGGTCTTAACCTCTCTGTCCTGTCCCTCTCTAGCCCCTGTTTCTTTTTCTTTCAGTAGGCTAAATAATAAATATTTCCATTCATTCCCCTCCTTTTTTTTCGTGTGTGTGTGTTTGGTGTGTGGGGTGGGGGTGGTGGTGGTGTGTGTGTGAGTGTGTGTGGTGTTGTGTGTGTTTTGTGGAGGGGGGGGGGGGGGGGGGGGGGGCGGGGTGCATGCGTGTGTATGTTGGTGTCTTTGTGTGAACTGTGGTGTGTGTCTGTGTGTGCTCAATACACCAGAACAGTGATCAGTGACTTTATTTGGTCCAACGTATAATTAAATGAGATGTTCTCACCCAGTTCTCACATGGGCTTTCCTGTCTACACTGTCTTCTTGTCTTCACTTTGCCAACGGGCCTATGGCTAGAAACGTCAGTTTCCTCTCCAACGGATTAAACCACCACCAAAAGGTTTTTTATAAACTTTATTTTTTTCATTTTGACATTAAAGGTCATTCAGAGAAAGTGTCAGTGGACTGTCTGAAAGCTGCATTTGTCACACAGCTCATGACTACATGAAACAAGACTGGTTCCATCCGATGCTGAGGTTTTACCACCTCCAACAGAGCCAACATGCACCACAGCAAAAACCACAAAACCATACACTTTGCTTTCACAATCTCCTGTCAGAAAACCTTCTGATGTCAAGACCCGCTCTGGGTGCATCTCATGCCTTCTCCAAGATTTCAAACCAAAAAACCAAAAAACACACAAAACACCCCCAAACACAACTAAAACAACAAAAAACAAAAAAACAAAAAAACACAAAAACAAAAAAAAACACAAACCAAAAAAAACCCAAAACACCAAACAAAACCCAAAAAACACAAAACCCAAAAAAAAAAAAAAAACAAAACAACAAAAACAAAAAAAAACAACAACCAAAACAAACAAAACCCCCAAACAAACAACACAAAAAACAAAAAAAACCCACAAAAATAAAAACCAACAAAACAAAAAACAACACAAACAAACCCAAAAAAACCACAAAAAAAAACAACAAAACAAAAAACAAAAAACAAAACACAAAAAACAAAAAACAAACCACAAAACCAAAACCAAAAACAAAAAAAAAAAAAACACAAAACCCAACCAAAAACAAAAACACAACCAACACAAAAAAACACACCAACCAACCCACCAAACACAAAAAACACAAACAAAACCCACAACACAAAACAAAAAAAACCAAAAAAAACCCACACAAAAAAAAACCCAAACAACCCACACACCACCCACCCAAAAAAAAAAAAAAAAACAAAAACCCAAAAAACAAACAAACAAAACACAAAACCACAAAAAACACACCAAAAAAACCCAAACCAAAAAACCCAAAAAAAAACAACCCCCCAACACACACCCAAAAACAACAACAAAAAAACAACCACACACACAAAAAAAAAACCAAAAAAAACAAAAAACAACACCAAAACCACAAACAAACAACAAAACAAAAACACCAAAAAAAAAAAAACAAACAAACCAACACCCCCAACAAACACAAACCAAAAAAAACACAAACAAAAAACAAAAAAAAAAAAAAAAACAAAAACCAAAAACCAAAAACAAACAAAACAACAAACAAAACCCAAAAAACCACCAACACCAAAAACAAAAAAAAAAACAACAAAACACCAAAAAAAACAAACCCCCCAACCACAAAAAACAACAAACCAAAAAAAAACAACACAAAAAACAACCCCAACAACCCCAAAACAACAAAAAAAACCACCAAACAAAAACAAACCAAAAAACCACAACCCAAACAACACCAAAAAAACAACACAACCAAAAAACAACCCAAACCCAAAAAAAAAAACCACCACCAAAACAAACCACAACCAAACACAACAAAAACCAAAAACCCCCAACACCACCCAAAACCCCAAACAAACCACCCCCAACACACCAAAAACCACAAAAAACCAAACAAACACCCAAACCCAAAAACAAACCAACAAAAACCAAAAAAAACCAAAAACAACAAAAACCACAAAACAAACAAAACAAAAAACAACAAAAAAAACAAAAACACCAACACAAAAAAAAAAAAAAAAAACCAAAAAAAACAAAACACACCAAAAAAAACCCACAAAAACACACAACCACAACAAAAAAACAAAAAAACCCAACCCCAAAAAAAAAAACAAAACAACCAAAAAAAAACACAAAACACCAAAAACCAAAAAAAAAAACAAACAAAAAAAAACAAAAACCAAAACACCCAAAACCCAACACCAACCAAAACCAACACAACCACAAAAAAAAAAAAAAAAAAAACCCAAAACACACACCCCAAAAAAAAACCCAAACAAAAACAACAAAACAAAACAACAAAACACAAACAACCCACAACAAACCACCAACAAAACCCCCAAAACACCCCAAACACCCAAACAACAAAAAACAAAAAACAACAAAAACAAAAAACAAAAAACAACAAACACAAACACCAAAAAACACAAACCCACACCAAAAACCCCCCAAACCCACACAAACACAAAAACCAAAAAAAAAAAAAACCCAAAACACCACAAACACACAAACACAACCAAACCAAAAAAAACACCCAAACACAAAAACAACCAAACAAACCAAACCCAAAAAAAAAAACCCCAAAAAAAACCACCAACCACCCAACCAACCCCAAACCCACAAAAAAAACAAACAAAAAAAAAAAACCAACACCAACAAAAAAAAAAAAAAAAAACAAAAAACCAACCAAAAAACAAAAAAACACCAAAAAAAAAAAAAAAACCAAAACACAAAAACAAAACCAAACACCAAACCCAACCAACACAAAAAAAACCAACCAAACACCAAAAAAAAACAACAAAAAAACAAACACCAACCAACAAACAAAAACCCACCACAACCACAACCAAAACAAAAACACCAAAAAAACAAACAAAACACCAACCAAAAAAAACAAAACCCCAAAAAAACAACACCAAAACAACCCCCCACAAAAACCAAAACCAACAAAACAAAAAAAACCACCAAAAACACCACCAAAACAAACACAAAACAAAAACCAACCACACAAAAAAAACCACCCCAACAAACACACAAAAAAACAAAAACAACACCCAAAAAAAACCAAAAACCCCCAAAAAAACCACCAAAAAAAACACAACAACCAACAAACAACCACACCAAAAAACAAAAAAACCAAACCAAAACCAACACAAAAACAAAAAACCAACAAAACCAACCAAAAAAAACACCCCCCCCACCCCACAACACACAAACAACCAACCCCACACACAAACACAAAAAAAAACCAAAAAAACAAACCCAACCAAAAAACCAAAACCCAACCAAAAAACCCCAAAAACACAACCAAACAAAAAAAAACAAACCAAAAAAAAAACCCAAACCAAACAACAACCACAAACCCACCACACAAAACAAAACAAACCAAAAAAAAAAAAAAACCCACAACCCAACAACCACCACAAAAAACAAAAAAAAAAAAAAACACCCCACAAAAACCAACACCACCAAAAACAAAAACAAAAAAAAAAAAACAAAAAAAACAAAACACCCCAAAAAAAAAAAAAAAAAACAACAACACACAACCCAACAAAAAAAAACCCCAAACCCAAAAACCCAAAAAAACAAAAACAAACCACCACAAACACCAAAAAAACCAAACAAAACCCAACACAAAAACAAACAACAACCACAAAAACACAAAAAACCACAACCCCACAAACACAAAAACAAACACACAACCAACCAAAACCCAAACACCAACAAAACCCCAAAACAACACACAAAAACAACAACAACCCCCAAAAAAAACCAAAACAAACAAAACCCAACAAAAAACCAACCCACAACAAAACCCAACCCCCAACCAAACACCCACAAAAAAAACCAACACCCAAACACACAACACACCAAAACACACCCAAAAACCCCCCCAAAACAAACCACCAACACAAAAACAAACCAAACACAAACACACAAACAAACAAACCCAACAAACACCCCAAACCAACCCCAAAAAACAACCCAAAACCCCCCAACCCCCACACCCCCCCCCACAAAAAAAACAAACCACAACCAAAACCAACCACCTTCACAAACTTCCATCCGATGCTGAGGTTTTACCACCTCCAACAGAGCCAACATGCACCACAGCAAAAACCACAAAAACCATACACTTTGCTTTCTGTCAGAAAACCTTCTGATGTCAAGACCCGCTCTGGGTGCATCTCATGCCTTCCTCCAAGATTTCAATGAAAATTGCTTTGATGTTGTTTGTTTGTTTTGTTTTTCTATAGTAACATTTCGCTTTGTATTTGTCCTACGCTAGGAGGGGGTAATGTAGCGACACAACTGAGTTCGCCTAAGACTTTAGAGTTATGTTTTCTTGTTTTGCCTTGACAGTGAGTTAGAGTTCCTTCCCTTTTTGTTTTGGAGCAACGGACACTACGATCGCAGAGTTATTAACACTTCCGTTTAGAACCACGCTAAACTATAAAGGTATAAACAACCCCAAAGCACAAGAAACTGTAAGAAATAGGATGACTAATTGAAATTAGTTGATATTGGGAGAGAAATGAATCCAGAGACAGATCTCTACACTTGGAGAAGGCCAAACCCACTCCAACAGAGACTTCTTCCCTGTGTCAACACTCTTGTAACATCTGTAAAAGATAGTGATATTCTGTATGGACACAGGAGTGATCACTCCCTGCTTTGCATTAGGTTAGAATTCAAACCAGAAGAAAAATGAATGAATGAATGATTAATTATGGTGCTTAATCTTAGATAAGCCCTAAGCGCTTACAAATACAGAAAAGATTAAAGAAAACATGAATGAAAACAATAAGAAGATGAATATTGCAATAAGTACCATGAACCTACAAACAAGAGTGCATATTGACACACATGCTCACACACACACACACACACACACACACACACACACACACACACACACACACACACGCACACACACACACACACAGGCACACACACACACACACACTTGCTCACTCATTCACTCACTTACTCACTCACTCACTCAGTCACTCGCTCACACACACACATACTTATGCATACAAACCCTCACACACAGTCTCACAACAACGCACTCAGTGGCACATGCACACACACATGCGCACCTGCACACACCTGCACACACACACACACACACACACACACACACATACACACACACACACTGTCGAATATCACTATGTGGATAGACGTTAAATTGAAAACAACAGCAACAACAACAACACACACACACACACACACACACACACACACACACACACACACACACACACACACACACACACACACACACACACACACACACACACACACACACACGTCGCAGAATTAATTTGATGAGGAAGTGGAAGAAAGAACTAGCATTGATAGTGGAAAGCTTTTGGAAATTTTGTTTGTTCTTACTCAAAGACCCCATTTACATTGAAATGATAAATAAAACAATTTGTAACATCAGGGAACAATATGGAGTACTCCGTTATAATAGAATATAGACAATATTCTAAATGACCAAATACAGTTTACAATATCGGACTAGCTGTTTCTAGATGTTCTTCTCGTGGAGATCAGAGCACAAACAATGTTTTTTAGTATCTTGTACACCATCCACTGCCAGCTGTGTGGTAAGATCAATGTAGGTGAGACATCTCACACACTTGAGACATGCATCTCTGAACACCTGGCTGACAGCCGCCACCATCAGCCCAAACCAGTCATTCTACACTTCAACCACGCTCAGCACAACATCAACCATGTGAATATATGCACATACATGAGTTAGTCAGTGTTATTGTGCATCTGTGTAGTGTGTGTCTGGTTTGGGTATACATATATATATAGAGAGAGAGAGAGAGAGAGAGATACACGAGTGTATTGATATTTTTGTTTTATTTTTCTTTTTTTCTAGTTTAGTTGCATTTTCCTTATTTTGAAGTAATCCCACATCCATGACATGGGCATATGGCCTAGTTCGTTAAATGTTCTGAGTTCTGAGTTCTTTCATAAAAATAGAAATGTTAGCTCTTCTGTTGATTGTTTCCATTCCTTTCTGTTAGCAGAAACCTAACAGACCTAACATATGCAACAAATGTTTGCATTATGCTGTACTACCAGGGGAAAAGTGTTACACAGTACTGTTGTGACATCAATTTGTTTTGATGTCATTTGTTCTCTTCTGTTCTTTTTTATCACTTTGACTTCTTGTGTTTACTGTTTAGTGTTTCCTGATAAAGGGTCTGACACCCGAAAGCTTGAGTGTTTATTTTTTTTTTCAAAAAGGACTTCAAAATACTCATTTTTCATATTGTGTTTATTGAAGTCCAGCAGTTGTTTTTATACAATTATTCAGATAGTTGTCGAGTCCATTTCCTTCATCTGGTTTTCTTTTAATTTCATATACTATTTCCTCTACAAGAGCTTCTGTTCCCTGTTCCCTCTTTCCTGTGCATTTGTGTGTGTAGGTGTTTGTAACTATGCGGAAACACATGCATGCACGCACGCATGCACACACGCACGCATGCACACTTCCTTTTTCTTTGTCTCTCTCTTTCTCTCCCCTATTCTTTTTTCTCCCCCCCCCCCCCCCCCTCACCCAGCTCTCTGCCTCTCTCTGCTCCAATACTACTGTTAATCTTTCACGCTTTGATCATCCCTATTCCTTTTCACCTATCCCTTATATTATTAATATTACAATATTTATCCTCACCACCTTCTCCCTGCTCCAGTAGAACTATAACTTTTACTCATTGACCATCTCCATTCCTTTCCACCAGCTATTACTTTACTAATGTTACTTTTATTATTATTGATCTCAGTAGCACTGTCATCACATCATCATTATCAGCTCTGTCATCATCACCTTCATTTAAAAACAAAACAAAAAACAAAACAAAAACCCACCTTCACAACGGTAAAATTTTTTTTTTTTTTTTTTTTTTTTTTTTTTTTTCTGTCCCAACTCTGCGCCACCTCAGAGGCAGTGCATCCACGCCGCTCATTCCGACACACCCGTCCACAGCCACAGCCCGGTCGGCCCCGCCGCAGCCCCGGCACCGCAATCCACAGGGAACAGTCAATGTCAAGCCGTCAAGAGGCAACCCACCTGGAGGAGACACTGCACTGCTGCCGAGTCACTTCGGTGGTGTTCAGTGGCGCCTGTTCTGATCTAACATAGGCAGGACTCCACCTATTAAGCCCCCTCCTGACGACAATAATTTGCTTAGTCGCGGAGCCGGCGTGAGTGAGCTCTCCCTCCGGAGGGTGCCACCACGTCCGTCCAGCGACAGCCCCCATGGACCCGCCGGTACCCGTGACCCCGACGGAACCAACCAAGGCCACAGACGTGGAGAGGACATCGAAATTGAGGTCACCATGAGAGCAGGGCATGAAGGGCCACAGAACTTGAGATTTTTTTTTTTTTTTTTTTAATGCTGATCGATGAGAATGAGGGTGATTAAGATGCTACGGATTTCCATTTCGGTCTGAGACTACATGACAGGGCTGTACTCTACGCTTTTTTTCATAATATATCCCGGCGTCAACCAGGCCCGAGAGATACAAGCACCTGCAGTGTTGGTCAGGAAATTTGAGCAACACTCTCAGAAATGCATCCATTAAGTGGATGAAACTCGACTGTGTGGTCCCAGTCTTCCCAACTGAGTCCGCAGCAAACTCAACTCTGGGTAGGAGCCAGTCGGGGCAGAAAAACCCACATGACTTCTGATGGGATTCGAACCCACGACCTCCCAGCCGGGAGTCCGCGACGCTAACCACTTCGCCACGGGTGGCTGGTCACTGTTACAATTGTTATATTTGCTACTGATACTATCATTAATATAATTATTATTCTTTACAATATTTCTGACATTCCTGCTTACCACTTTTCCAGCCTCCTATAGCATCACTATCATTATTGTATGGTTACAATCATGATTATTATAAAAACTGCTAACACATATAATTATCATAATTATTAACCCATTCCCTGCCTGGGACGAGTAACGCTCGTCCAGAAAACCGAAAATCTCTACGCCCGGGACGAGTGTGTGTCGTTGTAACTTCATCACAGAAAGCAGAAAAATCTACTTGGGAGACGACCGTCTAAACTGTTCTCACCTCTTCTACTGGTGTCAAGGAACAGCCCCTTTCCCTTCATGCAATAGCAGCCAGCTGACCATATGTTATGCAAATTGCAAGGTGAGAGGTTACAGCTGATAAGCATATTCAAGATGGCAGCTCAACCTAGCACTTCGTCGACGCCTCCCATTTTCAAGTGTTACACTGCGCTTGATATTTTAGATAACGATCAAAATGATACAGAAAGTCGTGGAAAAGACCTTTGAGAATCGGATGCTGATACTACTACTAGCGATGAGGAGGAGACGGATGGGAATCAGCACCATTCACTTTTATTGGAGATACATGCTGATGATGACTTGGCTTCATTGTTAGTTGCACATGACAGCAGTGAATACAACGCTGCGAGCGAGGGTGACGAAGCGGAAATAGCGGAACCCATGCCATCAATGAGCACTGCACGCCCTCCTGTCATGACCGGAGAGGGACATGGACATGGCAGGGGCTCAGGACGACGGCGAGGGTCCCGTGGAAGCGGCCGGGGGACGTGGCATGGGGCGTGGTCAGTCCCAGCCTTGGTGGTGTTTTCACTGGAAATCCTGGTCTGGAAGTCAGCTGTGCCCATTTTAGGCTGCATAGAGCTCCAGTCTTCAGTTCCTTCATGACCAGAAACCAGATTCAGGCAATTAGCTCTATTTTTTTTCTTTTTTGTTTGTTACTACTTGATTCTTCATTCCTCCACTATTTATTTTCTGTATTTCTCTTCTTTGCTATATTTCCTACTGAAATCACATGATTATGGCAAATAATGACAGTATGGATAGGTGGGACTGTGTGTGTGTGTGTGTGTGTGTGTGTGTGTGTGTGTGTGTGTGTATGTGTGTGTGTGTGTGTGTGTGTGTGTGTAGGCTGTTTGTGTGTATGTGTGTGTGTGTGTGTGTGTGGGGGGGGGGGGGTAAATTGTGTGTGTGTGTGTGTGTGTGTGTGTGTGCCCAGTTGTGGGATCTGCTTACTGTGTGGTGTGTGTGTGTGTGTGTGTGTGTGTGTGTGTGTGTGTGTGTGTGTGTGTGCCCAGTTGTGAGTCTGCTTACTGTGTGTGTGTGTGTGTGTGTGTGTGTGTGTGTGTGTGTGTGTGTGTGTGTGTGTGTGTGTGTGTGCCTAATTGTGGGTCTGCTTACTTATCTTGAAACTTTTATTCTCTATTTCAGATTCTTCTTCATTTTCTGCATTTCAGCACCAGTGCAGCCATGCCAGTCAAAATTGATCCAGGGTACGACTGGCTCTACAAGATCCAACCCACTCTGGATCATCTGCATCAAAAAGTTCCAGGAAGTTTATGTTATCATTCTACAGTGGGTTTTTTTTTTTTTTTTTTTTTTTTTTTTTTTTTTTTTTGTCAAGTGTGTGTGTGTGTTCATGATTTTGTCAAAGCTGTGACCAGACCAAGTGCCATCAGTGAAAGAAGACCAGGTGGTGAATCTCGGTGTGTGTTTCTTTGAACCATGATTTGGACAGACATAAAAAAAGAGCACCGTCCCCTAAAATATGAAGCAGGGAATGCAGACAACCTGAGGATTATGTCCAAGACTTCGTACGGCAAGTGATGGATTCCTACATAGCATGGCAGTAATGTAAGTACTTTGTTCACAAACACTAACACAGTGCCTACAGTGTTTTGTGTAATAACAAATGCATGCAATGTGTGTGTGTTTTTCTTTTTTCTTTTCAACAGACAATGTTTATTTTTTTCTTCAGACTTTTTTTTTTCCATGGTTGTCATTTTGAACATTTACCAATAAGTATTATACTATAACAATTTGGACCACACTGTATACTTACAGTGATGTTGAGTAAACACTAGAAGTTTTTGTCACTGTTTTACAGGTTTTATGTAATATAACATGTGTATGTGTGCAGAAACTGTTCTTTTTTTTTGTAAAACCACCATTGGTGCATCCCTGTCCATCCCCTAATGGCCAACAAAACTAGATTATATTATATAGCATCATAGCTTGGGGTAAAAGGAAAGAGAAGTCATAAAATCTAAGTCATATGTCAACAAATAGGTACGCAGTGATCGAGGTATTGAACCTACCCCAAATACAGACTTCAACATAAGTTAAAGACCACTTGCAATCTGTCTGACAAATGCAACACGCGTGAAACCAAAAATGTTTCATGTGTACAGATATTTAATCGCAGCCCTTGTGAATCAAGTTAAAGCAGTTTCATTTGGATTGCGCAATGTTTTTGCAATGATAAAGCAATGTAAAGAGACCCACCCTGGGAAAAGAAAATCCACAAACATGTTTCTTTAATCTGTTTAAAAAAACGGATGTGTCCACCCTGCGCAGCAACACAATCGAGACAGCGCTGCCTCATGGAGTTGATGGTGTTTTGCGATGACGGCCTGGGGGATGTTTTCCCACTCCTGTCGCAGGATGTTCAGCAGCTGTTCCCGATTAGCTGGACATGGGCGGTTTGCATGGACTCGCCGGCCAAGTTCTCCCCAGATGTTCTTGATTGGATTGAGATCTGGACTGTTCGCAGGCCATGCCATTCTGGTGATCCCAGCTTCCTGAATGAAAGTGTTGACAGCCCTGCAATGGTGTGGTGTGGCGTTGTCATCCTTGAGGACAGCTTGGGGTCCGATCTGCTGGAGGGTCGCTGTGACCAGAGGCTATAAGATCTCCTGCAGGTAGCGCCGCCCATTGAGCATGCCCTCCACATGGTAGAGAGGAGTCCTGTAGTGTCGGTTGATGCCTCCCCAAACCATAATGGAGCCACCTCCAAAAGCAGACGCCTCCTGGATAGCATCATCTTGCAGCTGCTCCTGTGGGCGCCGCCACACCCTGATGCGGACGTCTTTGGGGCTCACCATGAAGCGCGATTCGTCGGTGAACAGGACATGGGCCCCAATGAGCACAAGTCCACCTCAAATGGTCCTGGCACCAAACAAGTCGGCGTGCCCTGTAACCTGCAGTCAGCATGGGCTTCTTCACCGGACGCCTGGAACGCAAGGCGGCGGCATGTAGGCGACGCTGAGTGGTCTGCCCGCTTACTGCTGAGTTGGTGGAAGCATGCAGTTGCTGACTCAATCAAGGCATTGGCGGTGGTTGTCCTCTCCCGAAGGGCCTGTCTGCAGAGGTACCGGTCCCTCACGTTGTGTGGTTTTCCTGGGACGCCCTGGGCATGGCCGTTCCTGGACGGTGCCTGTGGTTTGATGGCGCTGTCTCAGACAGATGATGACCGAGTGTAACACTTGCAGCCTTCTGGCCACCTCTTGGACACCTACTCCATCCTGCAGCCAGGCGATAGCTCGGGCACAATCGAAATTTCTCAACTTTCGTCTCGCTGGCATGTTGGTGTTGTGCTTCAGAACGGGTATTTGTCGGCTTTTATGGCCATTGTGGTGAGCACAACGCACTCCCATACCTTCATGCTGTCATGTGCATCAGGATTTTCACCTGTAGACAGTTCGAGTCAGTGTGCACGGATTGCTGACAAACAGCTTGTTTTGCCAAACAAGAGCACTTTTTCTGCACACTCAAGGGGAGTCAGTGCAGCTGTTGCATGCTTGGCAGTATTTACTGAGAAGGCTGATGACTGTCGCGTTGAAACCTTGGCAATTACTAGCCTTTATTTGATATTTGATTTTGAAAGCACCTAAGGCATTCTGCAGTGTGGTCCTTAACTTATGTTGAAGTCTGTAGTAAATTTATGCCCCTTTCTAGTAGAATTGGGGTACCCCCAGTAACATACAGATTGTTACACAGAGGGACATTTATTGACAACAATATGAATCCTAGGTGTTTGTAATGTTGTTGAGCAAACACCAAAAGGTATTTTTGCTGTTTTAGTGTGCTTTTATGAGCTGAATTCTTCTGAAACTCTCAAATTGAAAACAAAACAAAAACTGTTTTTTTTATCATATATTACTAGTGTGAACCATTATCATCACCACCAAAAATTAAATTAGAATGATGTGAAATTGTAAACAAGGGTATAAGGAAGTAATTCACAAAACATCTAACTGATAACTCAATAAATAAATGAGTAATGTACATGTTAACCCTTTCACCGCCAGACATTCTGTTTTGCATAAATCCCCATCGCCAGCCATTTTTCCATAAAAGCTCTTATTTGTATACCAGCATATGTGAAACGCGAATATCTCAGGAACTAAACAACCAATTCTCATGCTATTTTTTGGTAAAATGGAGGAGATACACTGTACTTTTATTATATCATAACATGGTAGTAATGGTAAGTCAACATCAATTTCAATTTGTTAGTGATTTCAAGTGCAAAAAAAATGCAGAATAAAAAAAAAAGAATGTTATGTTTCTTCTAAGCGTAAAAAATAAAGAAAGAATGCCAACAAACTCTCAACAAGGGAGGAAAAATACTCGACTCACAACTGAAGACCAGAAAGTATGGTATTTCCAACAGAAAAGTGCATGAAACAGCCACAAATACAACTACTCCAATAGCAGGGAACACACACACACACACACACACACTCACACACATTCTTATGCCTCACTGGTACACATGTAAGAAAGAAAAGAGAGAACACACACACACACACACACACACACAAACACACACACACACATCTCTTTCACTCTCAACAGTAATATATATATATATATATATTTTTTTTTTTTATGAACACAAAGTCATTCATGTGCCTGTTGGTCTCTGAAACCTTGCAATTCAGTTGATCTATATAATCAGCTGCACACCCACTCGAAACACATCTATGCTACTTGCCTCTCACGTGTTAGTTGGCCACGCCCCCTTCAACCTCGACCAGCAAGAGTCGGCCCACAGTGTGTGTGTGAAGTTCGTTGCCTCAAGTCTTAGTTCGCTCCCTCACATAGAGTTAGTGAACAGTCAGTCAGTGCTGGCTGGCTCAACGCAAAACGCTGGGGCACACGCAGTAGGGTAGTAAGTGGGCATCTTATCAGCCTCTCATAACAAGTTGGAATAATTCGGTCAAGCCCTCACTATCGTTCTTTACTCATGACTGTCTGGGTCTTCTTCATCTGTATTACAAACAACCGACCGTCTGTTCAATATTCCCAGCACTTGATCTGTGATAAATGTACGGCAAGATTGAGTACGTAAAGTGCTTGGTGGTGACGTCATAGTGAATGGAAAAACAATCGGAATAAAGTCAATAAAACACTGAACTGAATAGTGTTCTGACAAAGCAAATGGCTGTGAGCATGGGCCAGACCATCCCCCAACTATGACATTTTTTGCTGGCTTTTTATCTCATGAACTAGGATCGTGAGAGTATTGGGAGTTAGGTCACCCTTCTTTGTCACCAAAAGGGGCCTTTGGCGCTCTGCCAAGATGTCGCCAAAAGGCGCCTTTGGCGGTGAAAGAGTCAATGAGCATACTGTGTGAAAGCATGATTATGCCCCTTTTTATCTAAAAGATAGTACCCCTAATTATGAGCAGATTATCATCAAGAACAACATACAGATTGTTACACAGAGGGACATTTAGCAAACACAAAAGATATTGTTGCTGTGTTTAGTGGGCTTTTATGTGCAGGATTCTTCTAAAACTATCAAATTGAAAACAAAACAGAAGCAGTTTTATCACATGTTACTTGAGTGAACCATTATCATCACCTAAAATCAAATTAGAATGATGTGAAATTGTAGACAAGGATATAAAGAAGTAATTCACAAAACATCAAACAAATAACTAAATAAATGGATGAGTAATGTACATGTTAGTGAACATACCATGAAAAGCATGATTATGCCCCTTTTTACCTGAAAAATAGTACCCCCCATTATGAGCAGATTATTATCAAGAACAACATTCCCTGGGATTTACATGACTGTCATGTGTTAGTGCTGATGTTGAATAAATAGATCTAGTTGCAAAGTGAAACGACTGCAGGCGGAAATCTAAACAAATCTTAAATAAATGTCAGCGAACCGCCCAGAGAAACGTGGACAAACGAGTCACAAGACAAACCACAACGCGTTTCAACCTCTTAGGTCTTCTTCAGGTGCAACAAACATGAAACAAATAACGAAAATGCACTTAGCTTTGATCGCTTCTGTGTTCAGCGCAAGAAAGAAGGCGTTGAATGAAAACGAGGCTGTTGGAAGGGAAATAATGTGCGAGTCAAAGTCGTAATGATGATAATATTACTGATAGGAATACTAATAATGGTCAAATATTATATATAAAAAAAAGAGACAAGATTACTACCAGTCTTGGTGTCAATAAGTAGGTATGGGAGAAAGGAGAGTGGGTTAGAGGATTCTTAAAACAGCAGGGTTGCCGTGGCAACAATCCCGGAGGCTAAGGCGATGGTGAAGTGTGTGTGCGTGTGTGTGTGTGTGGTTGTTAGTGTGTGTGTGTGTGTGTGTGTGTGTGGATATGATGTGTGTGTGTGGTTATCAACATTTCCACAACATATGCATAGGAAAGAGGGAAGATGGAACAGGAGTACATGTTGAAGAAATAGTGAATGAAAATAAAAATAAAAGAAAACCAAATGAAGTGAGGGAAATGGAGTGGACAAGTATCTGAATAAACAATAGACTGATGTGAGAAATAGAGAGGGTGTGGTGAGAAGGGAAAGGAAGATAGCTATAAGTTATGTATAAGGTAAATAGTGGGATATATGGTAGTATGTGTGTGTAGTGGGAAGATATTGTGGGCTGAGACTGAAGTGATGGGTTGGTACATGTAACTTTAAGGTGTTGATGGTAAGAGGGTGGAGGGAAGAAGGGGATGGGTTTATATACTGACTGGGGGGGGGGGGGGGGGCAACATATTCACACCTATACACTCTCTCTCTCTCTCTCTCCCCTCTCTCTCTTCCCCCCCCCCCCCTCTCTCTCTCTCTATCTCTCTCTCTAAAAATTAAGTCATTGTTTCTAAGTATTATCATTATTTTAATTCTACAATTATGGCCGGCAATGGGATTAGTGATAATAGGACATAATGCTTAGAAGCATAAAGGTGAAAATGACTGACGGTAATAACAATGACATCAGTGTTGTTGTAAATTAAACGTAGTGATGTAATGATGTTGATGAAGAGAACAGTAAAGGTAATGATATGATGATAGTGATAAAGTAATAAAGGTTTTAAGTAATATACCTCTTACCATCAACACCTTAAAGCGGTGGTAAGTGCAGTAACACTAGCGGAAATAAAGGCGCCAGGAAAGGAGAGGGAACGACCAGCGATAAACTCAACATGATTAATTCATACAACACAGATCCCACTTTTCAACCCAGCCTCCTCTTTACACTTGATGTCGTCTCTCTACACTTCCATCCCTCATGCTGATGGACTGAAGGCCCTCGCATTCTTCCTTAACAAACGGCCCCCAAACCAACAACACCCTCCCACAGCTACACTGGTCAGACTTGCAGAATTAGTCCTCACCCTCAATACTTTTGAATTTAACAACCATACATTCTCACAAATCAGTGGTGTTGCTATGGGAACCAAAATGGGACCATCCTATGCCTGCCTCTTCATGGGACACCTAGAACACCACCTACTAACCTCTTATACACAGGCCAACACCAGAGCTCTACAAAAGATACATAGATGATGGATTGGGAGCCACATCCATGCCAGAACATGACCTCCAGAATTTCCTCAACTTTGCTCAGACCTTCCATCCATCCATCCAGCTGACCTACACCATTTTCAGTCAGTTAACTTCCTGGACATCACTATCTCCCCTCAAGATGGACTGCTTCAAACCTCAGTCTTCTACAAACCTACTGATGCGCACTCATACCTGGACTACACATCTTCCCACCACCAGTCCACTAAAAACAGCATTCCATATTCTGAATTCCTTCGCCTATGCAGACTCTGCTCTAGCGAAGAAGATTTCACTATACAAGCAACCAAAATGTCTGATTTTTTTCACCAACCGTGGCTACCCTAGTGCCGTCATCAATGATGCTCTCAGTCGCACTACAGCTAAATCCAGAACATCTACTCTGGAAACTAAACCTCCCAAAGAGACAGACAGACCCACTGCCTGCCTTCTCTTCCATCCTCACAATCTGCCCATCTGCAGGATCCTGAAGTCTAACTGGCACATAGTAGAAAATCATAAACCTGCCTTTGAGACCAAACCAATGATCACTTTCAAACGTGACAAAAACCTCAACGACCTACTGGTGCGCTCTAAGCTGAACAAAATATCCACACCTAAGCCACCAGGTACTTTCCCCTGCTCAAAACCCAACTGCAAAATCTGCTCTCTCACCAAACCAGACACATCTTACATGGCCCCACGGGCTCTTTTCACTATTAAACGCACCTTCTCCTGCCAGAGCCACAACATTGTGTATGCCATCCACTGCCAGCTGTGTGGTAAGATCTACGTAGGTGAGACATCTCGCACACTTGAGACGCGCATCTCTGAACACCTGGCCGACATCCGCCACCACCGGCCCAAACCAGTCGCCCTACACTTCAACCATGCCCAACACAACATCAACCATGTCAAAGTCTTGGCACTTTGGCAATCGAAGAGTGACACTTGGAACGCCTTATGCAGGAATCTTATCTCATTGCCAAACTGGGCACTGTCCATCCTCATGGCATCAAACGTCCAAAAGTAGTATGTACCATTCTACCTCTGCAGCTCCAGTCTAAAATATCCTCCACCTACACACACACCCATACTACCCTACCTCCCACTGTTTACCTCAGACATAGGTTGCAGCTATCATCTTTTCCCTTTTCCTACACTCTCCGAGTCTCACCATTTGCTACGTCAATCGACTTACTCCCCACTCCCCCTCCCCTGCCCTAGTAATGATGTGTGTAGGGGTGTTGGTAGGTATGGCGGTTGCTGGGGGTGGAGGCGGGGGTAACCAATGAACAAGGCTGACATTACTAATGGAAACACACACACACACACACACACACACACACACACACACACACACACACACACACACACACACACACACACATAATAAATAGAATGCTAGCTCCTTTATCGCTGGTCGTTCCCTCTCCTTTCCTGGCGCCTTTATTTCCGCTAGTGTTACTGCACTTACCACCGCTTTAAAGGTGTTGATGGTAAGAGGGTATATTACTTAAAACCTTTATTACTTTATCACTATCATCATAACCATTACCTTTACTGTTCTCTTCATCAACATCATTACATCACTACGTTTAATTTACAACAACACTGATGTTTGTTATTATTACCGTCAGTCATTTTCACCTTTATGCTTCTAAGCATTATGTCCTATTATCACTAATCCCATTGCCGGCCATAATAATGTAGAATTAAAATAAATGATAATACTTAGAAACAGTGACTTACTTTTTAGAGAGAGAGATAGAGAGAGAGAGGGGGGGGGGGAGAGAGAGAGAGGGGAGAGAGAGAGAGAGAGTGTATAGGTGTGAATATGTTGCCCCCCCCCACCCCCCAGTCAGTATATAAAACCCATCCCCTTCTTCCCTCCACCCTCTTACCATCAACACCTTAAAGTTACATGTACCAACCCATCACTTTCAGTCTCAGCCACAATATCTTCCCACTACACACACATACTACCATATATCCCACTATTTACCTTATACATAACTTATAGCTATCTTCCTTTCCCTTCTCACCACACCCTCTCTATTCTCACACATCAGTCTATTGTTTATTCAGATACTTGTCCACTCCATTTCCCTCACTTCATTTGGTTTTCTTTTATTTTTATTTTCATTCACTATTTCTTCAACATGTACTCCTGTTCCATCTTCCTCTTTCCTATGCATATGTTGTGGAAATGTTGATAACCACACACACACATATCCACACACACACACACACACACACACACACACACACACACTAACAACCACACACACACACACGCACACACACTTCACCATCGCCTTAGCCTCCGGGATTGTTGCCACGGCAACCCTGCTGTTTAAGAATCCTCTAACCCACTCTCCTTTCTCCCATACCTACTTATTGACACCAAGACTGGTAGTAATCTTGTCTCTTTTTTTATATATATAATATTTTGACCATTATTAGTATTCCTATCAGTAATATTATCATCATTACGACTTTGACTCGCACATTATTTCCCTTCCAACAGCCTCGTTTTCATTCAACGCCTTCTTTCTTGCGCTGAACACAGAAGCGATCAAAGCTAAGTGCATTTTCGTTATTTGTTTCATGTTTTGTTGCACCTGAAGAAGACCTAAGAGGTTGAAACGCGTTGTGGTTTGTCTTGTGACTCGTTTGTCCACGTTTCTCTGGGCGGTTCGCTGACATTTATTTAAGATTTGTTGAATAAATAGTAAGACCACTTTTTCAGTGTTTTGACTCATTTCATTTGGCACAATGTGTGTTTGTGTATACTCGAAAACTGTTATTTTTGGTAAAGTTTTTATGATTATGTCAATTCCTGCTACACTAATTATCAACATAATCAAGTCATTTTGACAGGACATTATAGATCAATGCATAACAACAAAACATGCCAAAAATCTGAAAGATTTGTTAAGAAATAAGGGGAGCAGTAACCATTTTACTGAACCTACCCAAAAAAACAAAATTTTACCTTGGCACACACAGTTATTCAAATGTGCTATTATACTGTGGCAGTGAAGTGGTTAATATACCTATTATATTCCATTTTTTCCCATAATTTATACCTTCCATCTCCTCTTTGTTCTTCCTATCCTCCCTGTGAAGAGAGTCGACGATAGTTTTGAGGAGAGAGAAAGAGTCAAAATATGTTTTATGTGTACTACTGTTATATCTTTATTTCTAATGAATTCTTTCACTCCTATCCTTATATTTATGTTCTTCACTGGTACACACTTCTAGGTTAATATGATTATGAATGGATCATGAAAATGTGAGGTGATGACGATGATGGTGTGTGTGTGTGTATGTGTGTGTGTGTGTGTGTGTGTGTGTGTGTGTGAGTGAGTGTGCGTGTGTGTGTGTGTGTGTGTGTGTGTGTGTGCGCGCGTGCGCATGTGTGTGTGTGTGTGTGTGTGTGTGTGTGTGTAGGTGTGTGTATCTGAGGTGGGGAATGTTTCTGGGACATTCTCTTCTTATTTTTGTCCAAATGTTCAAAATTTTGCATGTCTCAGTCTTTGAAGAGATTTCAGAAAACCCAGCTCTGATATTTCTTTTCCCAGAGTTTATTTCAGTTTCCTGAAAATTCGGTTGCAGTTCAGTTTGTTATGATTTTTTGTCACAATAATTCCAAATTCTAGTATTTTTTTTACTAGCAACACTGGCCAACTGACAAACAAGACAGCATAGAATCCTGTGGTTGTGGAACTGAAAAGAGTTCACTGGAAAAAGAGTTCACTGGAAAATGAGTTCACTGGAAAAAGTTTGCTGAGGGATGGGGGATGGAGGGGAAGTTGTAGGAAGGCATGGAGAACAGGGAGGGGAGAGGAGGAAGGGATGATGGTGTGAAGGGTGGAAAGCAAAGAGTGGGTAGTGGAGGGATGGTGGTGAAATCAACTGGGAGGGGAGAGATATTAAAAATAACAACAATTATAATAACCACCAGCCGCTGTGGCGAAGTGATTAGTGGCACTGACTCCTGGCTGGGAGGGTTGTGGGTTCGATCCCATCAGAGTCATGTGGGATTTTCTGTTCCGACCGGCTCCTACCCAGAGTTGAGTTTGCTATGGGCTCAGCTGGGAAGACTGGGACCACACAGTCAAGTTTCGTCCACTTAATGGATGCGTCTTTGAGAGTGTTGCTCAAATTTCCTGACCAACACTGCAGGTATCTGCATCTCTCAGGCCTGGTTGACTCCGGGATATATTATGAAAGGAAGTGTAGAGTACAGCCCTGTCATGCAGTCTCAGACCGGGATGGAAATCTGTCGCATCATCTTAATCATCCTCATTCTCATTGATCAGCATAAAAAAAAGTCTCAAATTCTGTGGCCCTTCATGCCGTGCTCTCATGGTGACCTTAGTTCCAATGTCCTCTCCACATCTGTGACCTTGGTTTGGTTCTGTTGGGGTCACCGGTATTGGCGAGTCCATGGGGGCTGTCATTGGACGGATGTGGTGTCGCCCTCCGGAGGGAGAGCTCACTCACACCGGCTCTGTGGCTAAGCAATTATTGTTGTCAGTAGGGGGCTTAGTAGGTGGTGCGCTGCGTATGTTGGATCAGAAAAGGCGCCACTGAACCCCCCCGAAGTGACTCGGCAGCAGTACAGTGTCTCTTCCAGTGGGTTGCCTCTCGACAACTTAAAATTGACTGCTTTCTGTGGATTTACCGGTGCCGGTTCTGCGGCGGGACTGACCAGGCTGTGGCTGTGGACGGGGTGTTCGAATGAGCTGAGTGTGTGCAATGCCGCTGAGGTGGCACAGGAGATGGGACAGCAAAAAACAAAACAAAACAAAAAAACAATCATAATAATCATACTACAATCCTTATTATTACCATTCCCACTACCACCATATATCATGAGCAATAGATAAATAAATAAAAGGGTAGAAAGGAAGTTGAAAGAGGAGGGTGAGATGGGGGGAGGGGTGGGGACTAGAGGTGTGGCCTGAGGTTGAAAGAGTAGAAGACCTAGGAGGAGAGGGCAAGAGAGAAATGTGTAAGGCACATGTGTGTGTGCATTGTGTTGTTGTTGTTGTTCTTCCGTTTAAAAACGTCTTCCCACATAAAGTTATTTCAGATGGTTTGTGGTGATAGAGTGTATGATGAAAGTAGTATGAGTGCGTGCAATCATATGTGAGTGTGTGTGTGTGTGTGTGTGTGTGTGTGAAGTCAAGTCAAGTCAAAATGATCTTTATTGAGGGTTAAAGAATAAGCTTTACAGCTTTTTTTTCATCCTGCCCTCATAAAAAAAGGGGAAAACTCATTGAGGAACCATCAAACAAATCATTTATCAACACATTATGAAGAAAAAAAAATATTAAAGCAATTAACACATTCAAAGGATCATAATGCTATCAAAATGATTGTACAAGTTAAGTAAATGACATGATTTTAAAGAAGATGGTAAATTGTTCATATCGTACCTCCAGAATATGTAAAACTAGATTTGTAGAGATTGTTGCGGGTCTGGGGAAGGAAAGCTTGTGTGAGTGTCTGTTTTCATTGATAACAAAGTTTTGGATTATTTTCTTTGGAGCTATTCTATTCACTACATTGTACATACATAAACATTTGTTGAAGAAGAGTCTTTCTTTTTAAACGGTAGAATATTTAATGTTCTGTAATCACTCACTCTCAAAGTAGTAGATTTCAGATGTATTATCTTTATAGCTCTTTTTATGAAGACGACTTATTTGTTTCAAATTAGTTTCACTAGAATTATCCCATAAGGTGGACGCATAGTTAATAAGAGAGATAAAATGTGTGCGTGAAAGAATACTTTCCTGGTTTGAAGATTAAGAAAATGTTTTATTTTTGTAAGTTGATAATTCTTTTGGATATACGTTTTCCAAGATCAGTGATGTGATCATACCATGATAAGTCATTGTCAATAACCCCTAATATCTTATGAGATGTTACCACCTCAATCTTTTGGTCTTTGACATATATAATGATGCAAACGGGAAACTCATTTTCTGTCGTTTTTTTTTGACGTGTAGTCACAAACATGCATTTAGTTTTATCTGCATTGAGGGCCATGTGGTTCATTTCTGTCCATAGAATTAGTCTATTGATATTACTCTGAAGGTTACTTACAAGAATGGTAGGATTAGCGCTATTTGACTGCAGTGAAGTGTCGTCAGCAAACATTTCGCAACCGCACTTTATATATAAAGGCAAATCATTTATGTAGATTGAAAATAAGAGGGTCCTAAAAAACAGATCCTTGAGGAACACCAAATTTCAAAGGAAGTAACTGAGACCTGTTGGAACTAATTTCAACAAGTTGTTGGCGATCAGTAAGAAAAGATCTGATAAACTCTATAGCCTTACTTGATAGTTTGTAATGTGTAAGCTTTTTTATAAGATGTGAATGGCTAATAACGTCAAAAGCTTTAGCAAAATCAACAAAAAGAATTCCAGTAAATTCATTATTGTTTATATTAGATAGACATTTATCTATAAGCTGTATGAGAGATGAATGGCAAGAGTGATTTTGTCGAAAACCTGATTGATTTTCATGAATGAGATCATAATACTTCAGATGAGAATATAAATGCATTTGAACATGTCTTTCAATTGGTTTTGACAAAAGGGAAAGAATTGAGATGGGTCTATAATTAGAGGGATTGGCAGGATCTCCCTTCTTGAGCAAAGGTATCACTTTGGCCTGTTTAAATTTTACGGGGAAATATTCTTTTTCAATACACAGATTATAAGCATAGGTAAGTGTATCAGCGATAACTGTTGAAGAGATTCTTAATATCTTTCCATCGATTCCGTCCATGTCTCTGGTTCCTGATTGTTTTAAATTCAGCAACCAATTAAAAACTTCATTTATTGAAATATACGGTATGGAGAAAACCGAAGTGACATTTTTTGAACGAACGAATATTGTTGTAACTCTTGTAAATCGTTCTCATTAGTTTTTATCACACATTACTATGTTATTAGCAACATTTGCAAAATGAGAGTTAAGATCTCCTGGTGATATGTCTTTTATGTCTTTTACTGGATTTTGAGAAGCCTTTAATTTATTATTGGTTAAAAGATTAATAGCCTTCCACATCACTTTTGAATTCTGTGAAGAAGATAATAAATCTTGAAAATATTTTTTCTTCGCTTTTCGTTTTTCATAGATTAACTCTATTTATTTCTTTGTTTTCTGAATTGTTCTTTGTTTTTTGACCTGAGATAATGGTCTCTTTTATATATTTCATGTATTGTTATTTCCTTAGTCAGCCAAGGAGGTTTAATTACATATTTCACTCTTTTTTTCTTACAAAAGGAGCATGTTTATTATACACTGAATTAAATGTATTGATCCAGAAGTTAATAGCGTCATCGGGGTTTCTTATCTGATAAACATAATCTAAACCTGAGTGAAGTAAATCGTAAAGATAAGCGCGTTTCTATCGAAATGTGTAAAGCATCGGTAAAAGATTTCCTTATGCCCAAACTTGGGAATTTTGATGATACCTTTCTTCCTCCATGTTAAACAAACAGATGAATGGTCACTGCATCCGGTCTGTACGGAACACATTTCGACTATGTTTTACTTTTGTGTTAACATAAATATGATCAATTAGAGTTTCAGTATGTTCAGTAATACGTGTCGGTCGATCAATTATTTGTTCTAATCCATACATAGCATAAACACGACTCCATTTTGTTCCAGGTTTCGTCAAATCTATATTAAAATCACCGAAAAGAATTATTTTCTTTTGACTCAAAATTTACAGCATCCATCATTGAATTAAACTTGTCATACCAGTCGGTAGTTTCAGCTGGGTTTCTATATAGAAATCCTACCAAAATTGGTTCAGAATGTCTAAAAGTAATTTCTATCCAGATAGATCAACACATCATGTTTCCAATGGGGCATTCTTTTGAAGTTTATTGAGTTTGAACAATACAAAAGTAATCCAGTTGACTTAGGTGTAACTGGATCAAGTCGGTTTATATTATAGTTAGGTATGTACATATCGGAATCAGGGAAAAATCTGTTAATCGAGATTCAGCAATACAAAAAACATGAAGTTATTGCCATTATTATATAGAATCGTTGCAATTTTCATCGGCTTTATTTCTAGCACTGTTGATATTTAAAAATCCTAATCGAAGCCCCTCCTGTGCGGGCCATGTGTCTAACGCAGAAGGCATAGTGTTACAAAAAACGTCAGTCAATATCAACTATAATCTTATGCACAGTCTGCTTTATGCAACGTAATACACAGGTGAATACATACAATACAATCATAAAGACTGCGAATCATTTAATACAAATAAAACTAGTTCTGTTATCTAACTTAAATCACTGTTTCAAAATTGACAATTAACAATGCACATCAAGAAAAATTAAACCATTCAAGGAATACACAAGCACTGAACTAGTCTCATTAAATCTCAGAGGTTACAAAATCAAACTATATATTCAAGGAAACAAATAAAGTAACAATGTGAGGGGGAAAAAATGAACAATATGTGAAAGGGAAAAAAGCGGAAGTACGCAATATTTTGTACTATTCCTATATTATGTACACGTGTGAAGACTGACCACTTGTTCAGTGAAAAGGCAGTCCTGCTCACCTCACGCAGACTGCACACACACACACACACACACACACACACACGACTTGCGACCGCAGTGGCCTGATGCAGCTGTCCACAAAGAAAATATTCCGGACCAAAACAGACGTCGTGACCTCCACCAAAGTCCAGCGGATGCAATGCAATGCTCAGCCCCACGCCGGAGCTCTCTCTTTTTTTTATTATTACAACACACACCCTCGCATGCACAAACATACGGAAGCACACATACACACACCTGCCCGCATGCACGGCGCGCGCGCACACACACACACACACACACACCGCCCGCATGCACGCGCGCGCTCACACACGCGCACACACACACACACACACACACACACACACACACACACACACACACACACACACACACACACTAATGTATTCTCAACCAGCAAATTGACTTTGTTGCATTTTGATGTGTGTTTATGTAAGATCTCATCAGGTTAAACAGAAGTTGGTCATACGGAATAGGCGGTGTTTGTGTCATGGTGAAGGCATTGTCATAATTGAACATCGGTTCATAAAACCTGTGACGACCCGGCGCTGCAGTGTTCATTCCCGGGTATGGAGGATAGTGGAGAGGGATTTGGTGTAGCGGAGTTGTCTGGCCGCCGCTATACTGAGAGAGAGGGGGGAGCGGGAGGAGGACCGCGGGGGGCACGGTCAGAGGCACTTGAAGTTTGAGGGGGCAGTGGATTGTTTCTGCGGAAAAGGGGTGGATAGTGGGTCATGGACTCTGCCGGTGGACACTCAGTAGTGGGGGGCGCTGCTTTGCTGCCTGTAATCCGACAGCCTGTTCTGTTTGATTTGGGATTGAATGCCAGTTATTGACAGACCCATTTTGACGTTTAGAAGTCAACGGTCCATTCTGTCTTGAATTAAAAACATGGGACTGAAAGGGGAACAAGAACTGCTTAAAGTTCATCGCCAGTTTGGCAGTACCTGCTTCACTGGGATGATGAGGTTACTGTACAACACAAGTTTGGGCTTTCCTTCAGTGGTTGTGAATGTAGTGTAATTATCCATAAAATCAACGTTCAGCGTTTCACAGGCTTTTTGGATGTTGAGATTAGTGGGTGAAATAAAGGTATTGAGGTGGTGTTTGCCCCTCGCGGGTATTATAGAACTGATGACTATTTTGGCATTTGGAAAAATCTGGGTGGCCAGGTGGATAAGGTCACACCATGTCTCTCTGGGGATTTTTCCTGTCTTTCTACAGTCATTGATCCCTACATGGATATCAATACTTTGAGCGCAGGACAACTCTTTTGATGTTGTAGCCAGTTAAACAAGTCTTCTGTTGTCATGCCTGAGACACATACTTTTGACACAAAGTGTTGTCGAGGCACTATTCTGCGCAGGTCAATGTCTCTGACACAGCAGAATCACCAACAAGTAGCACTGAAGTTCTGTCGGACACTGACCGTGTTGACAGAACACCCTGCACACTGCTGGGACTGTTTTGGATTCGAGCACTCGTGGTGGGCAGTTCTGAGGCTCCGCTGATAACTGTCTCTGGAGGAGTTCTCTTCTCTTCACGTTCTGTTGCATGTTTCACTTCTGTATTGGCGTATTCATCATCTTGACAGGGATCCTGCTTGTCATGCTGTCCATGCTGCTGACATGGCGGAACTGCAGTTTCACCCTCGGATCAACGGGCTTCTGGGACATTTCGTTTGCAGCCAGAAGCTGGAGCAGAGTCTTCCTCGGTTGCTGGTGTCTTGCTGCAGGGGATGAGCGAGTGGGTTGGTGCTGCAGGGGGTGAGGGGGTGGGTTGATGTTGCAGAGGGTGAGTGGGTGGGTTGGTGCTGCAGGGGGTGAGGGGGTGGGCTGGTGCTGCACTAATCGGAATATCCAGATCACACTGTGTACCGCAGTCACGTGATTGAGTGGGTTTTAGTTTTCTTAATTCAGTAAAAATATTTCCCACATGAGTCTTCAATGATTGATTCTCTTTTTTGAGTGTGATAATCTGTTTGTTCAGCTCAACAATGTTTGCCTTCAGAGAATCGATGTGAGAGTGGAGCGAGTCAGACTGTGAAACAAATTGTACACGCAGCTCATTTCTCACATATACCTTGGCATCCTCAATTTGTCCAGACACTGAATTCCTAAGCTCAGACAGAAACAGCTGAAGATCAGTCACTGTGTCGTGGAGTTGCTGAATTCTTCTTGCATAATATGTTGTTGATGCTTTTTTCTCTCCGGGTTACTTTCTGTCGGGGGGGTGACACACAGGGTGCGTCTGCGAAGCTTGTGGAGGATTTGAGAGTGGCTCAGTTTACTTATCCGCACAGGAGTGA
>JADBJO010008460.1:0-60000 GCA_016801955.1 Conus betulinus
TGAAGACTAAGAGGTGACATGCATCATGTTTTGTCTTGTAAAATTATGGTCCCTTTTTGGCAGCAGAGTCGCAAATCTTTTTGAAATTCTGTAAGAGATATTTACTTCAAATTAATATAAAGTCTGTACTAAATTATATGTATTAGAATGTAAGAGAGAGAAAAAAAAAAAGCAGTAGATAGGTAAGTTGGAAGATTACAGTGTTTCTTGAAAGGAATCGGTATGAATTGTCCTGCACCTTCTGGAAATGTTTGATAAGAATTCACTTAAGAAAGGTTGTCTTTGCTATGTGTCACTGTCATCTGCTGTTTTTCTTCCTTTGTCAACTGTGACCTGTCACTTGTGTACCCACCGGTCTGTTCCTATTTTCAGTTCATGTTATAATGTCAGATGTGCCAGTGTTTCTGTTTGAAGATGACTGAATAGTGAGATTATGTACATCATCCGTTCTGCACTTTTTCCGTTTGGCAATTTTCATCTATGTTATTCGATCAGAGACATGACTTCTAATTGACATCATTGGTGAGCCCTGTACAAATAACCTAGAGTACAGCACAAAAGATGGATATAGAGCTGAAAAATCTAACATGCTGTGTAAATATACACTGCACAAAAACAGTTGTCTGTCTTTTTTTTTTTTTTTTTTTTTTTTGGTCATACACGAGGTTGGATCAATGTATTTTTATGGCACATGTGTTTTTCGGCTGTTGTTTTTTTTATATGTAAAAAATGAGGTATGTTTATGTTTCTTTTTTTTACATTAAAAACAACCAGGGTCTGATCAGCTAAGCAGAATGGCTGGCACTTCAAGCAGGACTGGTCTGATATATATGTCTGAAAAGTTTGGCTGCTTTTTTTTTTTTTTTTTTTTTCTAAGCAGGACATGGTCTAATATATATGTCCTAAAGTTAAGGATGTCAGTAGTTAAGCTGTTATCATGAATTATGTTATGAACTGTTCATAGGTATTATGTACATCACTACATGTAAGTTTTTTCTGTTTACCTGGTGACAGCTTTGTGCACTTGGCTGGTCTCAAAGCAATAAAGCATGAGTGAAATATCATTGGGGTTAGACCAGCTTTTGGAAGCCTTCCCTTGATTATTAATGACACTCGCATGCATGACAAAGATGATATTTTGCAAAAATCTGGCTTACATATTATAGTATGTTCATGTGCATTGTGAAGTGGGAGAGGGATGTGCTGTCACTATGGTAATGTTAACAAAATTAAATTTGATTTCCAACCAGTTCTTCAGAAAAAACCTTTCACAAGAGTAAAGGTAATTTTTGGAAAAAACAAGTTGTTTTTTGATCCTGGCATTGAAAATATTTTGTCCTTGAAACTGTAAATTGTCGCTTGATCATTCACTGACGAATAACAGTTGGCTATAAATAAGAGAGAGAAAACTTAATTTTTTTTTTGTTCCACCTGTTGACCAACTTCGTCAATATATTATGCAAGACAGATCTTTCGCAACAAGAACTCGTACATTCTGAGCGCTATCAGTAAGTAGAGTTTTGTTATCTACCTGAGGTAATGTCATTGCCCGTTTACCAGATTCAAAACTCCAACCCAAAGCTTCCTTTATTCCTTCCTTCCTTTCTCCCATCCCTCTCCCTCTCCCCTCACTTCTTCTTCCATCCCTCCCCTCACCTCCACCACCTCTGATCTTTCATCCATTTACTTCCACCACCACTCTCCCCTTCTTTCTATCCATCACCATTGAATGAGGTTGATCATTCTGGGAGCTGGTGTCCTCCTCCTCCCTTATCCCCTCCCCTCCCACATCCAGCTCCCCCCACCTTCCTCAACCCCTCCCCCCCCCCCCCCCAAAAAAGGAAAAATCCCCTTAATATCACACACACACACACACACACACACACACACACACACACACACACAAACTGTAATGTCAAAATCACTGCTATGATGATGGATAACATAATATTGACAAAAGGGGAAAAAAATTAGGAATTTTCCTCTTCCCTCCTGTCCCTTCCTATCCTCTACTTCCAACCTCTCCTCCTTATCTCTCTGAGCCCACTGGTCCTCACTTTCGCTCGGCCATCACTCTCATTCATAGTAATTTTTTTGTACTCCCAGTTCGTATAGAACAGGGAGTACTGTAGAATGGGAATGAAGAAATGCTGTGTGTGTGTGTGTGTGTGTGTGTGTGTGTGTGCGTGCGTGTGCGTGCGTGCGTGTGTGTGTCCCGGTGGTCAAAATGTGTTCCACTTGCTCCAGACAAAATTACTGGGCCGATCTTTTTGAAAATTTTAGGTGTGTTCATTATGGGTCATGGATGATGCCCCATGTTTTTTATTTTACTGTTATATCACTATCAGTTACTAATGGGTGTAACAGCCCTTAATGGTTTTTTCTTCTTTATGGAACATCTCAGAAAGTACTTGGCCGATCTTTCTGAAAATTTGTAGGTATGTTCATTATGGTTCATGGATTATGCCTGATGTTTTTTATTTTACAGTTACAACTGTTACTAACGGCTATAACAGCCCATAACATTTTTTTTCTGTATGAAATATCTCAGAAAGTGTTTGGCTGGTCTTTCTGAAAATTTGTAGGTATTTTCACATGGGTCATGGACGAGGGCCAATGTTTACCAGAATAGACGTTACTAATGGCTCTAACGGCCATAACGGTTTTCTCTTTATGGAATATATTGCACATGTTCAAGAAAAACTGGGAGTACTTTTATATGCTTTGCATTTTTTTTTTTTTTTTTTTTTTTTTATCAATACTGGAAAAGATAAGGATTGTATTTCCCTGAATTTGTAATGAGTAAAAGAACAAAGAGCTTTTTTGAAGGGGGTTACATCTAATCCAGGTTTAATATTGGGGTTTCTTGCTAACATGCATCTGAAAACTGAAATGTACTGCAGCATTGCTACTAACAAGCCTAATTACAACTAAGTACACAAAATGGAGTGCAAAGTACCACTTAATATACAAAGCACACCAGACAAATGAATTTCAACAAACAAATCTTTCAAAATCATGAAAGGTGGAAATCACACACACACACACACACACACACACACACACACACACACACACACACACACACACACACACACACATTTCCCTACATTGCAGCCAGCAGGAGGATGAAAATGTTTGAAGAATTCTCTCTCTCTCTCTCTCTCTCTCTCTCTCTTTTTTCTAAAATTCACTTGTCTGCTTTGTATTGTTTTATTAAATGCTACTTTGCATTCTGCTTAATGTTTTTGTTTTTTGGCTTACAATTGATTTTTTCCCCTCGTATGGATTCCACTTAATTTATATTATTTAAATGTATTATTTGATACCTGAAACCGCAGAACCAGATTGAGCAGCCATTTTCTGCATCGTCTCTCACGATACTTTAATCCGTAAACTGTTTCCCCTTGACCACTATTAATTTTTCAATTTGTAATGTAGTGTCTGTGATGTCACAAATAAATTTCCATATGGATGGATGAAGTATTTTTGCTGTTGTTTTACTATTGTAGTGATGCATTTATATACAGACTTCTGATTAAACACTCCCTTTTTCTGGAACAGTCTAAAAAAATTCGTCTTTTATATGACTCTTTGAAAGCCATCTCTCCTCTTCCCCTTCCTCTGTCTTTAAAAGAAAAAAATGTTTCTTTGCTGTTTGCTACTGTTTTGTACATTTGTGGCTCACTGTCCAGTGTGTATTCAGGAAGTCTTGATGCCCGCCAACCTCTCTTTTTTTTTCAAATTTATGATATGCCGATTCTTGTTTCTTTTTTTTCTTTTTTTTTTTTTTTCATCTGGTGACAAGTAAAAATGTAATCTGTCTGTCTGTCTGTCTGTCTCTCACTCTGAGTCTCACTTTTTTTTTTTCAACCACCAGCTGTGATTAAATGGCATGCCATTCTTTCATCATATATGATATAGGATTGGTAACTCGTCTGTACATCATGTCAGTTTTATTTTGCAGGCCTATAACATGTCGGGTACAAAGTAACAATGACCCAACATTATTGTCATATATTGTAGACACTGTGTACAGTCATTAAAAAAAAAAAAAAAAAAAAAAATTACCCCCCTTTAGTCATCTTTTTTTTTATTGTACGTCTGTGATCAGCACTACCAGAAATAGATTCTTTGAGTGGTCAGTTAAAAAAGTAATAAAAATTTTCTTTTTCATACTCCCAGACTGCTCCTTTTTTGTTTTTGACATAACCATCATAATATGACAAGGTTACACATGGATTTTTTATGTTTTTTTTTTTTGTTTGTTTGTTTTCTTTCTTTTTAGTCAGGAAATCAACAGAATTTTGAGTGTGTAAGTTACACATTCAAGGTGAAAAAAAAAAAATAAGCAAACTATTAAAAAAAAAAAAAAAAAATGTAAACAAACCTGCACTGGAGAGTAGTTATGATGATGATGGGACAGAGGTATGTAAACTAAATATATACTAACCTGACTGTAGTGTGCATGTCAATTGTTTAATTTTAATTTTTCATAAGTTTCTCAAACATGTTCACAAAAAAGGGGAAGTATAAAGAGAGAAATATTATGGCTGGGTAAGCATAGTTGCAAAAAGATGAAGCCAGCATCTGATTTGGTTAGATATTGTGTCATAGTACTGTTACATGTGAGTCTTGACTTGCTGGCACAGTAACTGTGTTCTAGCAGTTGCTACTTTTTTTTTTTCCCTCTTACGTTTAAAACTGAAACTGAAGTGTGTCTCCTTGTAAATACTAATTGAATCTGTTTTTTTTGATTGCAGATACCAGTATGAATGTAGCCAGAAAGTCAACAACCAAATTGCCACAAAAGTGGCAACAAGATCAAAAACTGGAGTCCAGAGAAGACGAGGCAGACAGTGGTATTGCATCAACAGATTCAACGGATAGCTTTCAAGATGCTCTTCTCAATTTGAAAGCACTCAGTGGTAGTGGGGACATGGCAGATTCGGATAGGTCAGAGGTGAAGGAAGCACAAAGCTCTTCTGCAGCTCATAAAGTTCAAAATGGAGACGGCCATGACAGAGACGTGTCCAAAGAAAATGCAGAAGACAGAGACATTCTTGAGCAAATCGATGATATAGTTAATTCAGCAAAAACGGCAGATATAAAAACTGACCAAGGAAGTGAGAAGATGATGATGTTTTGATTATCAAGGATGATGAAGCAAAGGAGAACGGTAAGGACTCCAGTGGTGTTTCTAAAGTTAAAACTGTGCCAACAAAAAATCCTTTGCGGATTGGGGAGAAAGTCCGTAGTACTGTTCACAGCATTATGTCAAAACTTGTTCAGAGTAATCCGGATGTGAATAATCTGCTTAGCAAGACAAAATCAGATGGCTGTGCTGATAGTGGAGAATCCAGAGGTGCATCGCCTGTACCACCACGGCCGGATAAAGGGAATTTGTTTGACATCTTTGATGTGTCAGAAGGAGACAGCAAATCATCACTGACTGCTAGCACCACCAGTAAGCCACAGCAGCAATCTGGTTCAGATAAAGAAAGTAAGAAATCTTTGTTTCAGATTTTGACAGCACAATTGTCCTTTCTTGACTTTTTTCTGTCATGCTATCAGTTACCAGGTTTCACAAAGTTAATAGTGAGGGAATGATCCTTGTTTTCCATTTGTTGATTTGTTCTCAGAGTATTGTTCTCCATTGTATCATCCTTTTCATACATAATTTTTTTTCTAGTCAAGGTAAGTTACACTATTTACAGCCCAGCTGGTGTCTTAAAAGGGGCTGAAAGCAAATTTGAATTAAATCTTTGTAAAGAAAAAAAAAAGTTCTTATTTGGCATCTTGGCAGGGATTAAATTTAAACTTTGTTAAAAATAAATTTTTGCTTGGTTAGCATCTTGGTAGGGAATGTAATGATAATATGTGTGAGTATGTGGTTGGAAGTAAAAATGATGATTAATGTACTTCAACTAGTTCAAGAGGTGAGACAATTTAGTAAAGTTGCAGGACAAAGTTATGGTTGCAGGACAAAGTTATGACTGCAGGACAGAGTTACCTTTGTGTCTGTTTTTACTCTCATCAGATACATGCATAGTGATATGTTCTTCAAGAATTGCACATTTTCAAAGCACTTTTGGTCCAAAAAAAAAAAAAAGTGGGTCACAAGGATGCAGCATTTTATCTTGTGTGAAATTTAATGTTGTCTTATTTGTACCTTGGCCCAAGGTTAAGATCAGAAGTGGCTTTTTATATTTTGAAGAAGTTAATTGTTGATGTAATAATTTCAGATGAAAGGTTGCAAGAGGTTACTGAACAGGCAGCAAATGAAGACGGTGAAGAGAAAAAGTACATTGTTGATGAAACGAGTGTAGACTCTTCAGGAAAGGAACAGAATGTAGATGGGTGTGTAGATGGCAGTGCTTCTCTTGAAAATCCCAGAAAAGGCAACATAGAAACTGATGTCAGACCTGTGCTCACTGTTGATGCGGATGATTTGAAATCTGACTCCCGTGAGGTCACTGTTGAAACAAAGTGTGATAGTGTTAACAAAGTTGACAGCTCACCGCAGAATGATCCTGTCTTAGACAGTTGTGTTGATAAGAAAGACAGAGATAATTGCAGTGATGAAACAATTTTGACCAGCAGTGGGTGTGATATTAAATCATTTTCTGGCATTAGCAATACAGGGTCCTCAGATTGCAAAAATGAAGATGGTGTTAGCAAATCGGAGGAAATGGAAACTGCAGACCCAGAATCATGTGTGAAAAATTGACAGGTAAAGTGTCCATATGTGATTCTGTGGAGGACAAGGCAGAAACCGATAGGAAAAGACCCCTGGAAGATGTTAAGCTTGACACTGAAAGTTCTCAGCCACCCAAGAGATCTCGACTCGATGAAGTGATTGGGAAACTCGGTGAAAGAGTGACGTTTCCATCAGGTATTGACAGTTACGATTATGAAGACTCACCCTTTAGGAGACACAGATTCCTTGGAAAAAAAGCAGTCAGAGGAGATCAGCGGCAGCACATCAGATGAAGAGGAGGACAAGAGTGTTTCTGATTCCAAATCCAAGAAAATCAGTCTAACACAACAGGTAATACGTACAGATTTAAATGTTTTGTTATTTTGTTCCTTTAAATAAGTTTTAGTGTGGTCGATCAGTCAGTCATGAAATGTTTGCCTTCCTGGTTATTATAATGTTCATAGAAGTGAAATGGTTATAATTTCCTTTTTGTTTTTCAGGTCTGTGATATGTAAATAGCTTTGAGAATGAAAGTGTAATCGTTTTTGTGTGGTCTTTTATATTTTCTAAGTAGACTATATCATGACATGAATATTATGTTTTGGAGAAATTGTCCTTTCATAGCCAGTTAAGTGGTGCCGCTAGACACCAGTGTAGTATTAGATGAGTAAGAATAAACAGTATAGTATTGCTAATGTTGTGACTTAAACAATTCTTTGTCAAGGTGAAAAATGGCCAGAAGTCTTTAGGTACAGTATTCTTAACACCATGACTGCTTGAAATGCATGACATTCATATTTGCTTCAGTTTTGCAATGTGCCTACATTCATAGTCCATTCATACATTTGATATCAGTATATATATATATATATATCCAACACAGCCATATCTCTAAAGAGTGATAAAAGTGTAATAGCTGGGACTAGTTGAGAAATGGTTGTGTCAGTAGTCTTTGTTGATTTTACAATATAGGTCAATGGTTTATTGCTAAGAAAAGTATGATTGCTGTTGTGTGCATTTGTGTGAAGTTCAAAAACTGTCTGCAAGTTGAAAAAGGTGAAATGTTCATCTGGATAACATGCATGGTATTTAGAATACATGTGGTGTGTATAAAGCATTCAGCTCCATGACTGCTGGAACGTTTTGAAAAATTTTTGCACATATTGTAGGTACTAAGATTGATTGATTGATAGATTTGAATTTTAGTTGTTGTTGTTTTTTTTTTTTTCATGTTTTCCATCATCCATGCCGTCACTTATATTATTTCCACACTGTCTGGTTCCACACACTCTCACATGCATTTACAGGCACATAAGTTACATGCACACTTGCACATACATGCACAAGACACACTTAGACATGCATACATGCACATATTTGCAAGTGAAGAGCATAGTCTCTTTGAAAATAATAACTAGCTACAGCCTGTAAAAGGTTGTTTTAAAAAGACTTATCGTGGAAGTAAATCAAATTAGTGGTATCGATCACATCCCAGCCTGTAAAATGTTTTAAAAAGATTTATCATGGAAGTAAATCAAATTAGTGGTATCGATCACATCTTGGATTTTGTCATGACTGGGTAGTATAGAATTTTTTTCCTCTCTATTCTTCCCTGGGAAAAGTTAAAAAAAAAAAAAAAAAAGTTAGGCATTGTTTTCTGTTGCTTCATGTCAAGACTGTCGGAGGCTGAAATCAAGTCAGAGCTGGCATCTCAAGGAGTGACCCACATTCATCGTGTGCTTGTGCGTAAAGGCAATGACAGGGTTCCGACTGACACCCTTTTCTGACCTTCTGCTCTACTTCTCTCCCGGAGTCGATTACGGTGGGCTACCTGAGAGTTTCAGTGTCGCTGTACATCCCATCACCTCTGCGCTGTTTCAAGTGCCAGAGGTACGGCCATGTGAGGGATAGATGTACGGAAGAAGAGGTGTGTGGTACCTGCTGCCAGCCAGTCCACCAGGGTGTGTGTGACAGTCCACCACTCTGTGCCAACTGTGGAGGCAAGCACCCATCATCATCGAAGACCTGTCCAAACTGGTTAAAGGAAAAGGAAATTCAGAGGATAAAAGACTGAACAGCGAATCCCGTTTTTTTGAGGCGAGAAAGATTGCTATGAAAAGTCAACCAACTGATGGGCTCTCATTTGCAGCTGCAGTAAAGAAGCCAACAACAGTCAGCATCGGAGTGCAGACGGTGGAGTCCTCGTTTGCTGAGAGAGAGCCAGAAACCAAGTCTGTAGCCCTCAGCAGAAACTGCACTGCATGCGATGAACCCCAGCAGTCATCGCCTTCAGATACGAGTCAGTCTTCGAAGCCTACTCCCGCCCCCAGACCAACAGGGGGCAAAGACCTACAGGTACTTCAGGGTGGCAGAGAGTGGAAGTCGTTGAAGTGCAAGACAAGACCACCCCCTCAAAATCATCCAAAGGGCACCCTACAGCTGTCAACAAGGGAGCTGGCGGTTCTGGAGGAAAGACCCAAGTCGCCGCCTAAAAAGAAAACGCCAAACATATTTTATCGGATCGAGAGAAAAAAGCAGAGAGAAATTTCAACAGATTTGCAGTTCTCTCAGATCCAGATGATGTGGATATGGAAATAAAAGCAAGAGTTACGAGATTTATTTTCCTTCACCATATTTCTTTTATGATGGACTCATCCACAATGGATTCAATCATACATTGGAATATCAGGGGACTGTCTTCCAATTATGAAGAATTGCAGCTGTTGTGCCGTGAGGCTAGGCCGATGCTAATTGCCCTCCAAGAAAAACTCTTCTCAAGTCTGACAAAAAATTTTTCCCTTTCTGGCTACAGTTTTCTAAAAATACCTGCACAGTCTGTTGAACATGGTGCTTCTGGTGGGAGTTGCCTTGTTCATTCACAACTCTGTTCTGTACAGCCCAGTTGCTCTGCAGACTCCGCTTCAGGCAGTGGCAGCTCGGGTTACTCTCCACAAAACAGTTACTATCTGTAGTTTGTACTTATCTCCAAACATCTGCGTCACCAAACAGGACCTCATTTCACTCTTGGAGCAGCTTCCTCGACCCTTCCTGCTGTTGGGTGATCTGAATGGCCACTCTCCTCTATGGGGAAGTGAGATCTTCACCACGGGGTCTGCTTTTAGAGGAAGTGTTTTCGGAGCTTGATCTGTGTGTCTTGAATAGGAAATCACCAACTTACTTTCACTCCGCTAATGGCACCACATCTTGTCTGGATCTTTCTGTCTGTGATCATCTCTTTGTTTTTGGATTTTGTTTGGGAGGTTGATGAGGACCTGCATGGTAGTGACCACTTTCTTCCTGTGTTGCTTCGGTGTACGAATGCAGAGAGTGAGTCTTTGCCAGAACGCCTCAATTTCAACAAAGCAGATTGGGACCTCTTTGCCACTAAGTTTCTTATGGATCTGGAAGAGGACAAGATCCTGCAAAGTGACGATCCGGCAGGAAGTCTTTCAGATTTCATACTGAATTGCGCAAAGTCAACCATCCAGACATCTTCCAAGAAGCCCGTAATGCCAAAAGTTCCTTGGTTCAATTCTGAGTGCAAAGAAATTAACAAAACCCGTAAAAGAGCTCAACGTAGGGTCTCTTGCAGACCCTCGATGCCCAACGTCCGAGCGCATCAGAAACTGAGGGCCAAATCTAAACACATATATAAGACCAGTAAGCGATTATCTTGGAGACAGTTTTGCTCAAGTCTCACATCCAAAACATCGAAGAAAAAAAGTGTGGAAAATCATCAAGAAAATTAAAGGGAAGAACACCTGCCCCACTGTGAACCACCTCAAGTTTTCTGATTCTTTAATAACAGAGAAAAAAGCAGTTGCTAATCTGCTTGCTTCAACCATTTGAAAAGAATTCCTCCTCTTCTAACAAGTCAGCCAGTTTTGTCAAAAACAAAGCCCTTAAAGAAAAATCACCCTGCAACTTTTCGTCAGACAACATGGAAGACTACAATCTTCCTTTCACTTTAAATGAATTGAAATCCGCCTTACTTTCTTGCAACGATTCCTCTCCGGGTATAGATGAAATCCATTATAAACTTTTGAAACATCTTCCGCAAAAAGGTCTGCACATCCTGCTACATGTATACAACCATGTATGGACTACTGGATTCTTTCCACCATCTTGGCGAAAAGCCCTCATCATTCCTATTCCCAAACCTGGAAAAGATCTCTCCAACCCGTCAAACTACCGTCCAATAGCTTTGACCAGCTGTGTCTGTAAACTGATGGAGAAAATGGTCAACGCTAGACTCATGTGGAAACTTGAAACCGACGGCCTTCTGGCGAAAGAACAGTGTGGTTTCCCGTAAACATCATACTACAGTGGACCATTTGATTCGTCTGGAATCTACGCTTCGGAACGCCTTTCTGAACAAACACCACGCAGTGGCTATATTCTTCGACTTGGAGAAAGCCTACGATACCACCTGGAAGCTGGAATTCTTCATGATCCATGATCTTGGTTTTCGGGTCATCTTCCACTTTTCATTCAAAATTTTTTGGCAGACCGACAGTTTCAGGTCCGGGTTGGCACCACTCTCTCTGATGTTCATGAGCAGGAGTTGGGTGTTCCACAAGGGAGCATACTGTCTCCGGCCCTATTCAGCATCAAGATTAACAACATTGTCAAGTCAGTTCAGCAGGGTTCAGACTGCTCATTGTTTGTGGATGATTTTGCTGTCTATGCAACTGGAAGCCTGTACCCGAGTGTCCAGCGCAGGCTCCAGCTTTGTGTGGATAAAATTCATCAGTGGGCGGATGAAAACGGCTTCACTTTTCTCTCCTACGAAGACACAGTGCATTCATCCATAATTTTCGTTTTTTTTTTTTCCAGATCCTGAAATCAAAATAGGGAAATCTCCCATTCCAGCTGTCACAGAGGCCAAATTCCTTGGAGTTATTTTTGACCAAAAACTCAACTTTCTCAGCCACATTAAACACCTCAAAACCTCTTGCCAGAAAGCTCTGAATATTCTGCGGGTCGTAGCACACACTGACTGGGGCGCTGATAAGAAAACTTTGCTGCACCTCTACAGAGCCTTGGTCCGTTCCAAACTGGACTATGGTTGTGCTGTGTACGGCTCTGCCAGACCGTCGTATCTAAAACTCTTGGACCCTATCCACCATCAAGGCTTCGTCTCTGTCTTGGAGCATTCCGCACCACCCCTGTGTACAGCCTGTACGCAGAGGCAGGTGAACCTTCACTGTCCAACCGCAGGCTGAAACTGTCTTTGAATTACTATGTCAGACTGTTCTCGGAAACCTGAAAACCCTGCCTATGACTGTGTCTTTGACCCTCAGTTTCAAAGCAAATTTGAAAAACAACCCTAACTGTATTCCGCCGTTTGGTCTTCGTATGCAGCCTCACGCACGGAATGCAGGTCTAGACCTAGGAGTTGTGTCCGATTTTTCCAGTTTCCAGATCAACCTCCGTGGACCTTTTTCACACCAGAGATTCGTTTTGATCTTGCAGCTTTTTTTCGCAAAGAGTCCACCAGCTCTCTGGCATACAAGGCTTTGTATGCTGACCTCTGTTCGAAATTCTCATCCTATCAGAAAATTTCACACTGACGGTTCCAAGTCTGAAGATGGAGTGGCCTGTGCAGCAGCCTACTGCCCTGGTGCTCCTTCTCAAATACTGTTAGAACATATTCCTTCAGACGCTTCTGCTTACTCTGCTGAACTTACAGCTCTGGTTCTGGCACTACGGATAATCTCCCAATCTACGAAGAGAGGACTTTCTGGTTTTGTCGGATTCACTGTCAGCTTTGGAGGCCATAGCTGGCCGCAACCTTCAGCACCCCGAACTTTTACACTTTTTTGAACTTTTTTACCAAGTTGAAAGCGGAGGGTTACAACATTCTTTTGGCTTGGGTTCCTGGTCATGTTGGCATCGGAGGGAACGAAAATGGTGGATCGTTTGGCCAAGAATGCCACAAGAGAGAAACTGTCAAACACACCTATCCCCTGCTCAGATTTGAAACCCAAAATTAACGATTATGTAAAAGACCTCTGGCAGGAGGATTGGAATACACAGACGGATAACAAACTCTTTCAGATCCGTCCAAACCTAAAGGAGTTTTCTTCTCATCTTCGTGGTGGTCGTAAAGAAGAAACAGTTTCTGTGCCGGCTGCACACCGGCCATTCATATTTTACCCATTCCTACCTTTTTAAAGAGTGAAGAAGCTCCTTGGTGCATTCCGTGTCATGTGCCACTCACAATGAAACATATTCTTTTAGAGTGTTGGGATTTGCACGATGTGAGACACAAACATTTTACAGCAGATTCCATTAAAACCTTGTTCAGAGATGTTCCGCCTGACGCGATCTTTGAGTTCTTGAAAGAGGCATCGGATCTGAGATTTTACAGTGGAAAGATTTTTAACAAAGTTTTGGATGAGATTTTTTAGACGATGTCTTTTAAAGAATTGTGTGAATGAATGACCTGTGAGTTGATTTTAACGTGGTGACAGCCCTGATATGGCCCTTTGCGGTCGGCTGGGCTATAAGCAACATTATCTTATCTTATCTGTCTCACTATGTGTCTTTCGAAGATGGGTTAGGAGGAGGGAGGGTGGGACAAGACGTGGGTGGACAGGTTGCATAGTTATAATACTGAGGAAAAATGGAACTGGTTGTCTTCAGACCAGTCTGTGACACTCTTGTGTGATCTGGATGACAAAACCCATGATATTATGATTGAGTTTTGATGCTGGCAACTTTTGAAGATTTTATATTTGCAGTTGTCCTTTAAATGTGGAACTGTGGAAGCTCAGTGTTTTTTTTTTTGTTTTCTTATGTTGTTCTGCAGATCTGCTCCATTTCCAGTAAAAGAAGATGCCTTCTTTCTCATGGAGGACTTTAGGGTGGAGGTCAATATGGAAGGAGAGCTGGAAATCAGAGTACCAATTAAAATATCTAACAGAAGTATTATAAGACAACTCTTCTTGCACTTGTAGCAAATGCCAATTTCATTTCTGGCAAATTTCTATTTTTGCAGTCATGCTGCTAAAAAGTGGAGCATTGAATCATTGGGAACATTAAGAGAAGACTGTCGGGCCTTAAGTAAATCAGTTCAGTTTTAGACCTTCAACTCATATCCTGTTTTGTAACTATTGCCTGATTACATAATGTGTACTACATGTGTTATATCATATATGTATATAGAAAGCCACTCGCAGTGGCATCTGTTTTGTGAAATCAGACAGCTTCTTGCATCTTTGTCCGATTAAGGTAGAGTGAATGTTCACCCACATGGAGATATTGTGAGGGATGTTTTGGTTAGCGAGTTGTGCTTCAATTTAGTGCATGTAAAGTGACTGATCTTCTGCTGCATACATGAAAAAGTGGAAGCATAAGCTTGAACAGGTACACAAGCAGAAATGGTCCCTATAAATTAAATGAAGCAACTGACAATTTCTTTTAAACTGAGGCGCTTCAAGCATCAGATTCAAGCATCGATTTCAGCGCATGTTATAGATCTGCTCTAGCAGCTTGGATAAAGACTAAAGAGAGTAAAGAGTATCAGAGAGCATTTCCAGTAATACCAGGGAGACTGTGGTGAGAAATGAGGAATTAGTTTTAGCAACAATATAGAGCTTAGTGAAGAACAAAGTAATTGATCTGGAAAGGAATGAAAATGTGTTTCTTCGCTTGACCTTGGCTTTTTAAAAATTTGCAGTAATAGCAGGTGAACATGAGTTGCCCCCCTTTCACAGCTTCCTCCGCTTTGGCATCTCCTTTCCTCACTCTGTGCTCCTCTCCTTGATTTTCTAAAACCAAGTTTAGTTTCTGTTAGGCCTTGGAATTAGTTACTCTAGGCTTGGGGTTAAATTTTACATTACTTTTCAGCATCATTTATGTAGAAGGACGATTTTTGGGGCTATCTGTTCTGGTGGCAAAAACGATGCATGATTTCAGAGATGAAGAAATTCTGGAATGAGTTTTATGAAAATTCTGATGGATAAATTTATTAACAAATTTCAAATGTATGAACAAATTTCAAATGTCTGGGGTGTGATTCTTGATTCATTTCTGTAGTTTGTACTCTCCCACAAAGTCCCCAGTGTACAGAGGAATGTCAGGGGAGAAAACCCTCAAAAGGGAGTGAGTAAATGCAGTAAAAGAATATAATTATTAGAAATGCAGTTGTTGGATAACATTAAGATTTGTAAAGAAAACATTTGTTTTTGAGAGAGAGGGAATAAAAAGAAAACATTATTTTTTGAGAGAGAGAGTGTGTGTGTGTACGCGTGTGTGCATGCATGCATGAAATCGGGGGAAAAACAAATGTAAGCTTTTTTAAACAGGGAAAGAAAAGCTCTTTCACCTCTGCTTCCAGAGTAAGTTAAAACTGTGTGGTTAGATTGATCATGGTGGTGAAAGAATAAAGCTTCTATCTATACCGAAATTTGAGTCATATAAGCTCGAAGCAGCATGATATAATTCATATTGACTATTAAAGAATAATTGAGTTCTTAAGATTTTGAAATGGGAGAAAGAAACATGTAAGTTTGTGGATAAGAACATAATGTTGTATCTGAAATGATCAAGAAACTTGATAAATCGAATCTATGCCTCTGTTTATTAGTAATAGCATAATCTTAAAATAACCGAACTTTTGTACTGTCTCTGTGTGTTTATTTGTTCATTCTGAAGGAATTGGAAACTGGTGATGACAACAGCCAAGAAAGCAGTTGAACAGTACCAGTCAACAGAGGTTGCAGTATTGAATCGCCGTTTGGAGGAGCTGATGGAAACCCAGGAAGAATGGCGGCAGAAGGCAAAGAATCTGGAGAGACAGGTGTTGGATCTCACAGTACTACAGCAACGCCTTGAAAAGCGCAAAGCACATGCAGCTGCCTTAAAGGTGAATAGTTTGCATTCATGGTAAAATATACTTCACAGTTTTATGAATGTGGACATTTGTTTTTGTTCATCCTTTACCTTAAATATATTGATTGGGCTGTGAACATTAGATTAAAGCAGAGCATGAAAATAGACATTTCTGGAATAAGGTTCGTTTTTAGTCATCCCCTGCTTTGAATTTAGTTTTCAATTTCAGTTTCACCAAGGAGGTGTCACTGCGTGTGGACTAGTCCATAAACACTACAGCCCTACACCATTCAGCCAAGTTTCAAGACTATTCTGCCCTGATTTTAAGCTGATGGATAAATGAATTACTGACTGGTATGAGAGAATTTTAGAAGAGGGTCTCATGGCTACAACTTCATAGATGTCTGACTTGTGCATTAACCCAGTGCGCTGGTCAGACCTTGGGTACCTATCTGACATCGTCTGTGTCATAATTGTTATCATTGTATATGGTTGTGATGAGAGTACACGTGTGTGTGTGTGTGTGTGTGTGTGTGTGTGTGTGTGTGTGTGCATGGATTGGTGGGCATAGACCCCTGTGTGTGTGTGCCAGTATATGCGGTGTGTGTGTGTGTGTGTGTGTGTGTGTGTGTGTGTGTGAGAGAGAGAGAGAGAGAGAGAGATCTTGTACGGGCATGTGTGTATGTGTGTGTGCACTTGCATGTGTGTGTGTGTGTGTGTCTGTGCATTTGTATGCGTGTTTGTGATTTGTGGGCTTGTATGTGCATGTTTCTGCATAGATGTATGTACATATGTCTGTGCGCATATATTAGTGTATGTATACATGTGCGTCTCTGTAAATGTGTGTGGCTTTGCGCGTGTGTTTGTGCCTCCATCCTTGTTTACATGCGCGTGTGCAAGTACGCGCATGAGCCGAAGTGCGCATGAATGTGTGCATGTTTGTGTATGTGTGTGCACGAGACTGTGTGGTGTGAGTGAAAATGAATGTTCAGAAGATGACATAGTCATTACATATCAGTAATAACAATAACACATGTATACACTCGCACACCCCAAACATACACACATGCAGACACATATACACATAGATTACAAAGACATGTATGCCAGTGCACACACACACACACACATCTATGGACTACTCACTTGCATCGCTTTGTAGATGCACACTTACCAGTTCACATTACAGTTGGGAAAAAAAAAAAACAACAAAAAAACGGTGGCCCTGAGAGATTCAAAGTCTTATCTTAATTGATGTGTGTTCTGTCATATATGTCTGCCATTGGAAAGGCCCAGTATGAGTTTGCCTCAGTCACCAAGAGTCTTCGCAAAAGTGTTGGCTTTGAAATTATTCCAATATTTGTTTGGTTAATGTTGGTTGGTGATGTTTCTTGCTCTTCCTGTAAGTCTGGATGTGTGGCCGCTTACTGTCTTGATGTTCAGCTCTAAGATATGGTCTGCAGTATAGTGGCTTTGATCTTGTTTGTTGAGGGTTCTTTAGATCAGATTGGCCAAGTTGTAATCCAGTTCTTTTCATTGCCTTGCCAGTTGCCTGCCAGGGTGTCTGCTTTGTCATTTTCTTTAGTACGTGCATGTCCTGGGCAGTACATTAGTACGAGTCTCTTCAGTGGAAGGCTGCACATCATTTCATGCCAAGCAGGACTTCTCATTCAGCTTTCATAGCAGGTTCATAGAGTCAGTCAGTATCATGGCTTGTTGAGTTCTAAGCTGGTCTGTGGATGAAAACCACTGGAGTGCCTGTGTGGCAGTGCTTCTACTCCATTGTTAGACTTGGAAGTTTGTTGAACTGAATGCACCTTTGTCTTCCTGAATAGTTCGTCGTCTGTTTTTGCTTCACTGTGTATTCCCCCAGCCTGACTTACGTTTGGTGATGGAATTGTCAGTGTATATAACAATGTCTTCTTTCGTGCTGAGGTTTTCCACCAGCATCTGAATTTCAGTGTTGGTTTTGCCTGTTGGCCATTCTCAACATTGTCTTCCAAGGTCTGCAGCAGAGGCAGTTTGATAGAGGTGTTTGAATTGGTCCTGATACGTTTCCCATTCCTTCGTTTCTTTGAGTTCTGATGACTGACATACAAGCTGTGTATTGTCTCCTACCTGACCCATCCATGTATTTCTATATCATAGACGAGTGCCCTTTATTTTTCTGACTGCTACATTTAGTGGTTGGGGCTTTTCAAGTGCTCTGATATAGTCAAATATGCCTTCACCTGTTCTGTTTGACATTCATGCATTGTCATTTTCTGTAAAGTAACTTCTAGTGTTTGACATTCATGCACACTGTTTTTTTTTTTAAGACAGTGAAGTATCTGTTGATGTTTGTTAAATGACTGATGATGTTTTTTTCAGTCCATCACAACACGCAGCATTGGTATTTGGGTCACTGAAGACAAGTTTTTTAAAAAGCATTGTGAGTACACTCTGCCTTCTGATTCTGTTTTAGGGTGAACAGAAAGAAAGAGTACAGAGAGATGGAGAGGGTGAGGGAGGGTGTGTGTGTTATGCAAAGTTTTCTGTACTTTTGTTTGTGGTAAATCTTTAATTGGTATGAACAGAAAGTTTACGGGTGATAAATTCAGACTTAGTTCTCTAGTGAAGAAGGAATATTCAGATGAATTTTTGATTATGTTTACCAATGTTTTGAGAAAGAATTGGGTAATATAAGGGTATCTTTAGGGTTAGACATATTGGCTGACACTTTTAAGATGTTAACATTGTAATTTTTGGATTGTGTGGGGTAACCTTTAACTTCCAAAGCTGCAAGAGTTCACAGGAAATAACAATAAGTTTTTAAGAAAAATATGCATGTCATTAGTAAGTTACAGTATGAGTGGATTTCAGCTGAATGTGGCAATGTTGTTGTCGTACCCTGGCTAAAAGACTCCAGGGTTCATCCAACAGCCGAAGTACTTGAACACTATAGTACAAATGCATCAGCTATGGATGAGAACAATATGTGTGAGACCGTTTTTGATTACCCTGCCACATGGGCAGTCACACTCGGACTTTGGGAGATCTTGGAGACGGATAATGTTATGCTAGGAGCTTGTCACAACTGAAGACAATCCCTGCATAACTATGCAAAGCATTACATTTTAATTTAGCCTTGGTGTTCTAGCCTAGGTCAATGGCCTGACACAGTCTTAAGCCATGGCGGGAACGTAGCAGTGAGAATCCACATTTTTGAGCAGGAAGGAAAAATTGGGGAGAAAGAAAAAAGTGGCTATGGTATCCACAGAGTGCTGGTTGCAGTTTTGACAAGGGAACAACAGATGTCACTAGTGGCATGAAATCTTGTATAAAATACTTCATGAGAGTAGGCAGTCACCATTTTGTCTGTCTTGTTGAAAATGAAGTATAAAATACTTTATGAGAGCATGCAGTCACCATTTGGTCTATCTTGTTGAAAATGAAATACTGTCACGCTGTGATGCCGTATCTTGGCAAGAGACTGCAAAAGTGAATCAGATTGACAAAAGCTTGTACAAATGGTCCTGGTTGTAGTTGGACCAAAACATGGGATCATGCTCCATTTAATGCTCAGATTTGTTGTGCATTGCACATTTTGATGCAGATTTCAAAAGTTTTCCAAGTGAGGGGGAGCATGCCCACCTCCCCTTCCCCTCCCCTATAATTATTGCCCCCTTCCCCCGTGAATTTTCTGTGATTTTTTTTTTCCTCATCAGGAGCTCTAACTTTATGTAGAGTATTAATGATTACATTAAAAGATTTCATGGAGTAAGTTGTGCTTAATATAGAAATGTGTATGTGTTCCTTATACTCCAGACACCACAGAAGCACCCAGGGAACCGAACTCCCCCTGCCACGCCTACTACCACAGCACAAGGGCAGCCACCATGGGCTCCTAACAGTCAGTCAGGTGTCCGTAGTCTGGTTTCTGAGCCAACAGCCTCATCAGTATCAAATGGTGTCATCAGCGTTCCACTCAGTGCTCCTCCTCGCAACACAAGTGTGGCCCATGTATGTCATTATAACTTTCTTCCTGAAACTGTTTAGATGCTGGATATTAATGAAATTACTGCTGTTTCGTTTTATTTTGTTGTTGTTGTTAACTTATCATGAAATTTCTTTTACTGTTTGTGTGTATTTGGTTGTCAAGAATCACAGAAATGAAAACTTGAAAACAACTATGTAATAATTAACAAAAAATTCTAGCTCAGAAACTACAAAAGAGATATAAAAATGAAATATATATGATTTTTGAAGGAAATTGAACGGAGATTTTGAATCTGGGCTTCTTTTGTTTTTAATTTTGATCATAAAAAAATATTTAGGCATTTAGATTTGGATAGATTTTTTTGCACGATCAAAAACATATGTATTATTTACACTACAGCTTCACATCCAAAAAAAAACAGAGAGCAAAAAAGTTGAAAAAAGTTGATAACTACACCTGTAAATGAAAGTAGAACAGTCTAGAAGTTGATATTGTCACACTACACCTGTAAATGAAAGTAGAACAGTCTAGAAGTCTATATCAAGACGCTCACACCTCATGCAGACAGGTCAGTCCACGACACGCCCCCCTCCCCCCCACCACGCCCCCTTGCTGGACTTCAACCCTCTCTTTCACTCCTCCTCTTCCCCTACCTTTCCTGCTGCGTGTCACGCGCGAGCAGGCCGCGCTCCCCTCTCGCGCTGACTAACACGTCGCTGGCCACTCGCACACAGTGCAGAGTACACACTAGGCTGGCTCGTTCGACGCTGGTAACCAGTCAGCTGAACACACTCTTGAGATCGCACAGCACGACTCAATAACTGACGAATATGGTCGGCAATTCCATCACTATCATCATCTCACCTTCATGCTCGAGTGAGTCGATGAATAAAAAAGATTATATCTTTGTCAAAAAAGATTAGCAGAGCCTGCTCAGCTGTGTAAGTACGCTGATTTGGTCGCTACACTCGTCGAAGGTTGCGCCGCCATCTTTGCAAGCGAGACAAAGCGCTGGCTGGTCATCCAGTCAGTGATGAGAAAAAATGGTCTTTCCCCTCACGTGTGGTCATTTGCATATCATTTTAATACTGCAGACATATAAGGCTTACATGCACACTCTATTTCAGTCCTTTGATAGGAATAGTAACGAATGAAAATTCAAGAAAAATGCATGACGTCATTGGCCTTTTGGCCAGCCTAACGCGGCACGTGCGGCCAAAATGAACCCAGGGGAGACAAAACAGCGGCTGGATATGGGCGGTACAAATGCAAGAGGGTTATTGGCACCTGCTTAATTATTTTCTGAAAATCAGAACACATCAACACATTAGCTGGAAGAAAAAAGCAGTGAAAACCAATGAGCCAAAACTTACATACACAATGAGTGATGATAAACATGAAATATGAAATGATCTACTTTTTAAATATATTTAGAAAGATCTCAGTCATGATCTACCTTTTGAATATATTGAGAAAGACCTCAGTCATCATCTACCTTTTAAATATATTGAGAAATATCTTGATTTTGGGAACTTTAAACAGTCATTTTTTTCTATGTCAAGTAAGTCAAAGAAGAAAAGGGATGTCAAGCACATCTGTCAGGCAACTTTATCCATTCAGAGTTGGGGGTTTTTTTTTTTTTTTTTTTTTTGTAAATCAAACAAGAGATACATGTCTTCTCTCTAGACTCCCAAGTAGAAAAGGGGGGGGGGGGGGGGGGGGGGGGGACACATCTCTTCTCTTCTCCTCCATCCTCCTCAAAAGAGAAAGAAATCTTTCATTAAGCAAAAAAAAGTAACAGTTGGTTTCTGTGCCTATGTCTGTAAACTCAAATCATTCTGCTGCTGACAAACAAGATGAAGGCCCGCATGGATTAACATAAGAATGAACCCATCCAGACTTATGAAAATGAAGCAAGTAAAAGGAAAAGTATTTACTAAAATTGCTGTTTTAAAAGCCAAGCCTAGTCCGTGTTTTTTTCTGTGTGGTATCAGTTTTATTGACCATTCTTTGACTGAATATAGGTGTAGTGTAGTCGGACCCCTTCAGGGTTGAGTTGTTTTGTTTTTGTGCATCTGCATTCACACTCTTTCATATCCTTTCACTGTTTGCTTTATGCCACCTAATTTCAGTTTATGACACAATGGGGTCTTCTAGGGATGATCTCAAGAAATCCATTGTAAGTGGGTATTAGGAGGGAGGTCTTTAGTAGGAGATTTAAAAAACAACAAAATCCCCAGACTTTTGCACCCGTACAATTATGTATTTTGCAAAATACATTTTGCCACATTTTATTACAAAAATATGCCTCATGGAATATCTTATAAAATGTTAATAGTACATTTACAGGAAAAGTAACATCTGTTATATTTGTGTATATATATTTACATCTTTTTACAGTTAATACTGTTAGTTTATTAAAAATCATCATGCTAGCACTTATTCTCATCAGGCTGAAATGCAGGTCATCCTCGGATAAAAGAAAAAGCCTTTAGCAGTAAGTGAAGAAACTGAAAGAAATTAATGAGAAAGTTTTTCTGAGTGTGGTTTTTTTTTTTTTTTTTTTTTTTTTTTTTGAAAGATGATCTTGAATACAAAATACTACAATCGCAAATTCCAGGGATATAGGTTAGCTATAAAGAAAAAAAAAAAAGTACAAATGAAAGAAGTCTATAATGGGAGTATGTACTCTGAAGATCTTTACTGGGAATTGGGTGGGATTAGAGGTTCACTTTATCAACTAGATTTTGTATGATGTGAAAACTTTCTGTTTACTCTTCCAGACATATTGCCATAGGATTGTATTGGGTGCCATTGCAGATTTGTACAGGTTAATGAGTGTAGGTTTCAGTTTTGAGTTACATTTTTGTGGATCTTCGAAAGTCGGTTTATTACTGAAGACCGAAAAGACACAAAAATGATGCCTTGACAGTTTGCTTGATGCTAATGATATTTATTAGTATATATTTGGTGTACAGCTCCTCTCTCAGACGGCACGCATGCCAACCGTAGCAAGTTGTCAGGCTGCCAACCGTTCCACTCCTGCAAACAGAGGCATCACGACTGGACCCAGGCTATCTGGCTCATCCACCATGCTGGTCGGCAGCCAAAGCACCAACCTAGCCACTCCCTTGACCCGTGTCAACCTCCCAGCTCCATGACCCCAGCCTCCAGTCTGATGCTGGTCAGCACAGTTCCTGGTGTGCCGTCGGCAAACAAAACTGTGCCAACACCGCAAGGTGGAGCCACTACAGTAGTCACACCTGCTGGATCAGCTCAGGTCAAAGTTATTGACCTGACAATGGAATGATGGGGCTCCTAAACAGGTTGGCAAGGTGCGTTTCAGTTACTATGTAGTTAGTGGGAGGGAAAGATGAGGGAATGTGCCAGGTGAGCAAGTTGAAAGAAAGTAGTACATGACTGTCAAGTTCAAACAGCTGTCTTTAGTGACCTGAGCTTGAACTGTTTAGAACACAGTAAACAGTGTGCAAAAACAATGCTTTTTTAACACACAGTACAAAACCTTTTGGACAAATATGTCTTTTCAGATGTCACAGATGATTTTCATGAAAAGGCACAAAAAAATAATACTCCGTTCGGGGCTGTAAGTTTTAGAAAAGGTGTGTGAGGGAGACAGAAAAATGGAGAAGTGAGGACATTTGAGAAAGGGAACTGGAGCAGGTAATCCATGAAAATGGGCTGTGCATCACTTTGGGTTGAAGAGATAAACCTCATTTCCTTCTCGTCTGTCTCTTCTGCTCTGCTGGCTGTATCTGAACAATCCAGAGTAGAAAAATGGCAGTGTAAAAGAAAGAAGACTGAAGTGGGAAAGTGAGGACAGTTCAGAAATGAAGAGGAAATACAGGGAATACCTAAACTTGTTGTTGTCGTGCATTACTTGTGGTTCAAGTGGCCAGGTTTGCTGCTTTCCTAGCTCTCTATCCCTGCTTCTCTGCCCTGTTTCTGAACTGTCCCCAGTATTTTTTTTTTTTCAAGGAAAAAAAAAATTGATAAAAACAGGAAACCAATTGATAAATGTGCGTATGAGAAAATGTCATGTAATGTCATCAGGTGGTGAACTCGGGGGCTGTGCGTGCCATGTTACCCCAGCAGGTTGTGCGACAAATTACTCCCGCGTCACAGTCAGTGCCTGGGGTTCCTTCTTCTGCTATCTTGCTGAGCTCACCAGCTGGCACACAGATTGTCAATACCGGCAATATACAGAGACCTGGCATGTTACAGGTGAGCGTTGTATTCAGATATTCTGATGCTAGTTTAATTTATTTTCTTTCTGACATTATCACACATGCAATAGATATTCATTTTTGAGAAATGACTTATCCACCCACCTCTGTAGTTTCATTTTCAATACATGAAAAAAAAACAAAAGGAACAGAAGCAGTGTTTGTCCATGGGTCATTCTCCAGAAATAGGCACAACTTGAGATCCGGTTAAGTTTGCACAAATAAAAGCAATTTACAAAACAGAAGTGAATTATTTCTTTTCATGATTTTATAGTTAGTCATTAAAGAAATAAAAGAAAGTGATGTTGCGTGGGGGGTGTACGAAAAATATTCTGTTTTTAAACATTATGCTTGAAAGCCGTGATAATTCTTATGCACAAAGGTGTGTCTTTGAGACATAAACTTCCCATCTGACACACTGGATTTTAGGCCAGTGTGTCACAAAAATGTACCAGAATTTTACCGTGACGCACTGATTTTCTCCTGTATGCAATACAACTGAGCAGCACATCATGCAAAAGGGCTTTTCGCATGGCTGTTCAGAGGGAGTCATTTAATGTTCAAAGAAGCAGGGGAGTTAACTCACTCCATGCCAGAGTTTTTCCCCTTGCTGATCCCTGAATACCTGGGGTTTGTATAGGGTAGGGAAAAAATTCTCACAATTATAGATGAGCAGACAGACAATTGAATTTGGTGAGTGGATACAATGCATATTAGTCTATATGTGAACAAAAAAAAAGTAACTTACTAACCATCTTGGTGGTGAAAATTGTCTCAAAATATTCCCTGTTCATAGCACTTTTGCACCTATATATACTAAGTGTTCCTTAGCATCTCAGAAATGTTCTGCATCACATTCCAGCACAGCTGGAGTCACTGAAGACACAGAAGATATAATATGGAATCAAAAGCAGGTGATGGAGAATATTGAAATTAAAAAAAAAAGTGTCTTTGCTGGATGAAAAAACACAAAAAAAAAAGTTCACTGTGCAAAACACTGGTGACAAGTGACATTGCATCCTGGGCACAGCTTCACACACAGTGGCAAACCATGGACTGCAAGATGCTTGTTGTAGAGAATAGAGAATAGACCCCTGAATAAGAGTCAAGGTCAGAAGATGAAAAACAGCTTCTTCCACCACTTCATGGTCTTCCTATTCAGGGGCATGTAGGCCATGAGCTGATCACTCATATCTACTCATGCCATGTAGTCCTGTACAGCTGCTGGTTTTTGCACAATAAATATCAGTAAAAATATGCCTGGAAACACAAACATACCCATGCACAGAGTTACAAAACATGAACATATGTAGCTGTTCTCTCTCAAACACACACACACACACTTTCACACATACTTCTCTCTCTCTCTCTCTCTCTCTCTCTCTCTCTCTCTCACACACACACACACACACACACACACACACACACACGCACGCACGCATGCAGAGTAATGCACAAATACTCCGTACATATAATCACTAACCAATTTGTTTATCTCTCCCTTCTCCCCGCTCCTCCCTCCCCCCCCCCCCCCCCCCCCCCCCCCCCCCCCCCCCCCCCCCTTCTCTCCCCCTAATCTACTGATGCATGAATAGGATCACTGCAAAACTTAGTGTGTAAAACATACATGACACATTTACACAAAGCACAATTTGTGTAGTAGTAATTTCTCTTTACCCACCTCTGTGGAATGCGTGGACAACTCAAAGCACTGCAAAGACTGAGTGTTGACTGGCCAGTCGTTCAGTAAACCTGGTGTGCCTGTGAATGGATGATCGAGAGAAAATAAATTTAGATTATCAGTCCAATCGTCGGTGAAAACAGCTCCCAAATCATCGACTTCTCCCATTTCAGCGTCAGTATCCGAATGAAAACACATGTTGTTGAGGCCCATGTGCTCGCACAGTTTCGTCTGTCTCGCCACTATCAGTGCTCATTTCAGTGTCGGAATCCATGTCTGTCTTTCCACTGTAGGGGTCGAAATCATCATCAGAAGAATCGCTGATGTCTTCTTCGACATCTGACCCTTCAGTCCGGATCACTTCCAGTGCGTCTTCAACGCTAACTAACAATTCATCAGCCCTACTGTGTCGAACGCTTCGTTTGCGACGCCATCTTTTTTCAATCACGTAGCAGAGCTGACCGACAGTAACCTTTGTTCTCGTCAGCTAGCGAGCGAGCCACGCTGCACACACGGTGCAAGTGAATGGAAAGTTGGCAGGGGAAAACTAAGGAATCATCCCCTTCTTGAGTTTTGTAACCGATGCGTCACGTGGACAGCTTGAATTTTCAAAATCTAAATCCGCATATGCAGACTGTCACAATGGCCGTGCCTCGCCCACACGCACGCAATCGCATACACCTGCACACAAGACTCGACCTCTCCGGGCACAACCGCAGTCTGACTCCAATCACACAAATATCACTATAAAGATTTTACGAAAATTTCTCCCCCTGGTCAACAACCTCAGTGGGGTTTTTATTTCTTTCTTATTTTTTCTCTCAAAGTATATTAAAGTATATTAACCCCTCACATCAAGCTTGCGCGTCATCTCAGCCAATACATATTCTTTTAACTTCCATTTTTTCTATATTATTGTCATTTCCATAAATTCATGACATTTCACGGTACATGTGGGGACTCAAATCCCAAAGATTCAAAAAAATCATATATTTTTCTTCCATCTCTGAGTTACATTGAATTCCACTCAGAAGTCCTTCCCGGCGCAGCGGGATACCAAATAAAGACTTCACAACATAGCGGGGTAACAAATAAAATTGCCCCGATACGGCAGGGTAATATGATCTTCCCAGGCTACTGGTCCATCGGACTCCCGTCAGTGTTTCCCTGAACTGGGCGACTGGCTGCTCTCAGACTTGTTCAGGACTCCAAAAATCCCGCAATATAATGTCCTGTAATACAGACGACTTATAAATGAAAATGATATAAAAAGGTACTCACCGATTCTCATCGAATTCTCGAACGACAACCTACCTACCAGATATGTGGATCAGGGGTTTCAATATCGATCTCAAAACAAAAGAATGCCGAATTATACAATTAATCAAAACTGGATCCACATATCCACTTACCTAAGTGTACTTGGGTCTGGCCTCCAGCCCAATACCGCAGCCTACATATTCAACCTGGCCCTTAACCCCTCTCTAGGTCAAGCCTAGTTACATTTACATACATTTGCTGTCTTCTTTCTTGACAGCTCGACCAGTGCAGCAATGAATGTCCAGTCGCCTCAGCAGGTGAACACCCCTGAGTTCCACTCTCTTTTTCCTACACCCAGGGACCGTATTCACTTTCAGTTAACCCCACTCACTGTCTATCCCAAAACTCTAAAAATGGCCATTTCATTTCATCTTTACAGGCAAACAATCACAACAACAACAAAAACCATCACAATAACCAAACCATGGCTTACACTGGGGTCATGACACAGACATTGGTAGCGAACGCTTCGTTGTACGATGTTCGCATATGCGGACGTTGGTAGCGAGTGAGTTATTACCTCTCCCGCAGCTGCAGACACACACAAGGTCAGGGAGGGAGTGTTTTCTGTGGGCCACTTCCTAACAGTCGGCTAACAACACTGTACTCGGCGAACTGCGTGCCAGCTGTGCACAGCCAGTCTGGCAGCAGTGTGTTTTGGCATTGTTGAGCGGCCGTTACAATTGGGGTTGTCAGTTTGATAATCAGTGGTTGTTGTGAAGAGTGTAATATTTATGTGCTTCTGAGACGGCCGTATTGGTGAATTTCAGACAATTCTTTCTGATACCAAACTCGACTAGGTTTATTTTCCCACAGATAACAAAGGCATTGCATGAAAGATAGTACGCAAGTGATCACGCAGCATTAAAACAATGGCAACACACACAAAATGGTGCAAAAATGACTCGCGTCGGTGCTTTCTGGATAGTTTATTTTCCCTACTTAACTAGTACACAAGTTCGATACATACTTCTGCTCAGACTACAGCAACAAAAAAGTCTGTAAAAAAATGTATAAAGCTTGTTTGTTCCAAAATGCATAATATAACTGACAATGCCAGTTTCATACAACTAAATTCGGCAGCCGCACACACATGACATGACCCTAGTCTCAAGTTTTGCATCAAAAACTAATAAGTGTTTTTTTTTTTTTGTTTGTTTTTTGTGAACAATTCTATCCCTGTATTTATTCTGTAATAAAGTACAAAATCAAACAGTCTTTTGATTCTTTTTCATCTCTCTCTCTCTCTCTCTCTCTCTCTCTCTCACACACACACACACACACACACACACACACACACACACACACACACACACACATTCACTTAATATCACACACACAGAGAGACACACAATTCAGTAATATCTGTGTGTTTTAAGCCAAGTGTTCAGTCTGTGTGTGTGTGTGAGTGTGTGTGTGTGTGTGTGTGTGTGTGTGTGTGTGTTAGTATGTGTTATTTTGGTTTGTTCATAAGATTATCCCTGCAGTTAAATTTAACCTTCATTAAATGATTTCGATTTAAAGTGTATGTATGGCAGAGGACAGAAGGGAATGTCTTTTGATTTTGTTGATGTTAAGGAGGTTTATGTCTTTTTGATGTGCAGGTAGTTACAATTGCCAATGCTCAGTCCATACGACCAGCCCCTATCTTCACTGTGATGCAAGGACAGACTGGCAGTGTAGTTCGACCACCGACCACAGCTGCAACTTTCACTACCAGTGCCAGAGATTCCTCACCTTTGGTCATGGCACAGCAGTTGCCTGCTGGCGTGACATTCATACACCCCCCTCAACGGTTATAGGAAACAATGCTAACATGCGCCCATCACCAGCACCCCCAACTGCAGGGGCCACTACCGTTACATCTACTGCTCGTGCATCTGTGGGCCTGACCACAACGCAGCCCCATGCAGCTGCTCTGCTTCTTCAGGGCCTATTCAGATTGATGGGACATCACAGGTGAGATGACTCTCGTTTTGCTTTGATTCATAATGTCTACCAGATAAGAAAGTGGCTTAGGGGAATCTAATTGTTCATGTCATATTCAGAAACTGTGAAAATAGCAATTTGGCGTCATATACTGTACCATGTCAGACATAGCCGAAATCCCCCCCCCCCCAGGGGACCATCCTCCCCGGGCCAAGTAGAGGCTCTCCGCTTGGAGGATCAGGAACTCCTCCAAAAAGAGGCCATCACGGAGATTTCCCATCCCAACCCCGGATTTTGGAGGAGTTCCTGGACATCAAGCGGAGAGCCTCCGCTTGGCCTGGGGGAAGAGGGGGGGGGGGGGTTCGGGGGGGGTAAGTGTACTAGCGAAACAGGAAGTATAATAAAACTCCCCATATTGGATGTCTGTTCCCTTTTACTCTTGATGTTCCATGTTGGAACTTGACCAATCAAACCAAAAAGCTTACCAGGCTCTGAACCTTGGAAATTGTGGTAGCTTGATACTGGGTATTCTTTTCAGGTAACCTGCCCTGTTAGTCTGAAAATGCCACATCTGGCAGTGAAAGTCAGCATTTGCAAAGCATAACTAAAGCGGATATTGTAGGACTCCTCGCACAGGTGTGGTATTTAATGATGAAAGATGGTGCTTTGCAGGTGACCACCATACTCTTTCATGTTTGAATCACTGACTATTGTGTCTGTTGCGTGGTAGAGTTTGTAGACTATGAATAGAATCTTTCTCATTTGGAAGAATTTTTTTCAGATTGCTACATGGGCTTCTGTAAACCATAAACTCAATTTGCCCGAAGTAATTTTTGGGTGTGATCATGAATTGGCGAATGCTAAATTTCAGCCAAGATCTTTATGTGAAATGTCATGTTTTGTTGATTTCCATTTTGATCATTATTGGATAATTGATTTTTTGGTCTTTGCCTTTCAGTTTATGGTTCTTAGACATTATGTGGCTTTTCCTTTTCTTGGGTTGGGAAGGAGGGGGCAGAATCTGTCTGTTTCTGTCTGTCCGTCTCACTCTCTCTATATCTGAACTTGGCTGATCAGGAAAAGGCTGGACTTCTGTACATCCACAACTTCATTTGAAATGTTTTTTTTGTGTGACAGCCAGTATTATCTGCCTCGGCCAAGAAAAACATTCACCCAGCACCTCTCCCTGAACACATTCGCCCTAAAGGATTGCCTGCGGACCTGAAACCCCCACCACCATGTCCAGGACTGAAGATTTCTCGCGTAAAGCAGGGTAATTTACCTACCTTTGCTCAGTAGGAAATACGAGACAGATTAATGTTAATGTTGTATCTGTAAAATATATGTGTGAAGTAGGGGAATCCTTACCATGTCTGCAAAAATCAAAATCATAGGAGTGGCCATGAGGACATGAAGTTTACTTGCGTTCTTTGTTTTCACTAATTTGTGGCACATCTGGAAATCAGTCTTGATCCAGCATCTTGATTCAGAGTACGACAAAGTTGATTGCTCATTGCCAAAGACAGCTATAGACATTTCTTGTTTGAAGTATCCGTAGATTAACCTCAGTTTGGTATATCTTGGGTCCAAGAAATCAATATTCATTAGTTCTAGTTGTCTTCTCCCCCAAACTATACCCCAACTGAATTTGCAATGGATATGATCAGTCACTTATTCTCACCTTCTTAATTTTTTTTCAAGTAAAATTTAATTGATCTTCAGTCATCACAGCTAAATCAGTTAAGTTTTATCTCAAATTTCGAAGGTCTGAAAATCACAAAATCACTGACACATTTCGGCTTAATCAGATCAGAGCCATCAATGTCGATCTCCAAACCCTTTCGCAAAAGTAAATTCATCTCTGCACTCAAAAGTCATGACAAAGACATCTGCAATCTCTCCCTTCCATCCTTCTTTTTGCGACTTAGGGTAGCCTACATTGCACTTTCTGTTAATACAGGCATGTGCAGTTGATTCCGGATGGGACTGGCCTTGCAAATGGTGGTTTGTTTTGGTTTGAAACAAAAGAAAAAGTCGTATTTTTGAGCAATTTTTGCAATGGACACGAACGAAGACTTCTGGCGAGAGCTGCTGCAAGATGGAGACAGCCATGATGGAAACTTTCAGGGTTTTAATGAAGAAGAAAATTTGTGAAAGTGAACTTAAATGCATCAAAAAAGATCATGAAGTGGCAGAACTGAAGCTTATGTTGATTACAGGGATCTTTTGAGTGATTCTGAGGACGAAGATGCAAGTAACAGTGATCCATCTGTGTGAGCCTATGATTTTGATCATCAGCTTAGAGATTTTGAAATAAACATTAGAAAAAACTCATATCCAGTTTATTTTCATTTCATATTTTTATTCATCTATTTCTGCACATAAACACAAAACTTCATACAAATTCATGCATAACTATGTTTTGTGATGATTTTTTTTTTTAATGAAAGCAAGTGAAAATGTTCACAAACTTTAAAGAGTTGCTTGGTTTCCAACAGTAAAGTAAGCAGCAGAAAGCCTTGGTAGTAAGAGAGTTAAAATCTGTGTGCTTCAACAATGTCAAGTGTTGGCAAAATGTAATGAAAAATGTAAGGGATGGATCGTTCATGCTTGTTTCAAAGGTCTGATGATACATGTCTCGAATGCTGATAGAAAGAGTAAACAGTGCTCATCAGGGCAGGTTTTTGTTTAGTAGATATTGCACACAGATGTTATATGGATGAATTGTTTTACCTTTAAAAAAACGAGGCAAGAGTTCTATGAATGAATTGTTTTACCTTTAAAAAAAACAAAGCAGAATGATTTTGGTTAAAAGTTTTACTGTATTTCAGTTTTTCACCGTCTATCTTCATCATCATGTTTGTTCAAAATGTATTATGCTGTATTCTGTACACTGTTTCAGGCATTGTGTTGTCTTGGAACATGTCCATACCGTCAGACTGTGTAGAAATTGCTTCATACCAGCTCTTTGCCTATCAGGAAACGAGTGCTGCGCCTCAAACTTCCTTGTGGAAAAAGGTATTAGTCCATCAGGGCCACTCTGTGCTGGCTAAGGACTGTTTGGTAACACGTAACAAGGGGTTAGCAAGTACATGAAAACTGAAACATTTTTTCTTCACAGCTTTTTTGTTCATAATTTATCACTGTATCCAGTTTTTTGAGCACATAAACAACTTTTTTAAGACACGTAAAATCAAAGAAAATGTCTTGTACAACTTCCCAAGTATCTTAAATCATTGTATTGTATATGTTTTGTTTTTTTTTGTTTTCTAAATTAGGTGAACTCTTCCTTTAAATCACTCCAGCGAAAATAAAGTGGTGCAACACACACACACACACACACACACACACACACACACACACACACACACACACTTCATCCATACATACACACACCAAAATGCACCCACAGAATAGATACATGCATACCACAAATGCTGTAGTAACTACCCCCCCTTCCCACCCCAGCCAACCAACCTACCAACCATACTCATGTACACATTTCACATTGTGCACGCATGTTTGCATAATTAGACATAACACACATGTAGAATTATACATTGTTAAATGAAATGCTACATTCAGAGCTATTGTTTAGAGGAGAAAATTTAGTTTTAAGGTCAGATTTAAAGAGGTGAGGGAGTCGAGAGTCTGGAATCTGTTTTATGTTCGCCAGGGCTTGAAAAGACAAAGATCTTGTCTGTAAGTCTTAGTTCTTTGGGGTATCCTGAGATGTCCAGTATCAGAAAAAAATGCAGAGCTAGTGGGACGAAGTATAGTTTTGGTGGAGGTCAGAAAAGATACTCAAGTCCAGAGTCACTGACAGCAGAAAAAAGAACTAGACCTTGGATGGACCCAGGGAGTGACACCATATGTCAAGCAGATTCTCAGAATGGGGGGGGGGGGGGGACACACACACACACACACACACACACTACCTTGTTGGCGTCTTATACTGGCACATGCCAGCCAGTTTGTGAGCAATTGCCAGCCAGTTTGTTAACAAACAAAGCGGCAAAAGAGCTGTCAAACATGGTACGTACACTTGGCCAAACAAAAAGTGTAATAAAAGTATATATCTCCAGTAAGGTACGAGTTTTGTGGGTTTTCCACCCACACATATAATGTCACATGCTTGTCAAGACCATGACCATTTTTATTGTTGCTTACAGGTGGGTGACGTGAAAGCATTACCATTGCCAATGGCTTGCACTTTGACTCAGTTCCAAGATGGCAACAAATACCACTTTGCCGTCCGTGCCATTGATGTACACGGACGGTCTGGACCTTTCAGTGATCCATCTTACATCTTTCTTACCAAGGCAGCATAAAGGAGGATGGGTCAGCTCTTGCTGTGACAGTCATGCATTGTGGCACAAAGGGAACATAATAGAATTTATTAACTGTATGATTAGTTTATTTAGTCTTGTACATGCCATTTTGTGTTGTTCACTTTGTGTGTGTTAGAGCGATAAAACTTTGGAACTAATTTAAGCAAATTGTGTCCCAGTTGACGTGGAAGAAAATCTTTATTTTGGCAGGACAGCAGTTTAACAGATTGAAGTGATAGAATAAACCTTTAGCTCTTAATCATATTTTTAAAATGAAAGTGGGATGATGCCTCTCTTTTAACTGCAGTCAAAAGGAAATGGAAAAAGTACAGATATTCTTAGAACAGCAGTGAGCCAGAATACCTTCTTGTACTCATATAATCTTGACTAGAAATGAAATTGCATGACTATGGCGTCTTCAAATTTTGAAATTTTTATTTCGCCCACTTTGATTTTTTTTCCTGAGCCTCTTTTGCTTGTATTTTGATTACCTGAGCCATCAGCCTGGATGATTTGTATTGGCTCATCACAACAAGAGTTTTTACCCTGTGACGGTGACAGCAATTTTGAACAGGCAGTGATGCGAGGGGCAGCGAATCACAAGTTAGGGGTCAAAAGTGACATTAATTCAATGACTGAAGCTGTGCTGAGCTGACTGTTCACCAGAGGTGAGCCATTGTAAAGGTGATGTTAGCGTAGGCAAACTTGTAGTACGTTTCACCTGGATAATTCTTGGCTTTTACGTACCAGTCTAGCGCAAGTGTATCCCTAGAAAGAGCGTGTTTTTTTTTTTTTATATATAATCCTTCTTTCGTGTTGTCAAAAAAAATTTTTCTTCTGCTAAAGCAGCCTCTCAGGTAAATGGTAAGTCACATATGCATACAGATTTATATGCTCTGTACCTATATGCATGTAACATTGCAAAACAGTGAGAAGTATAAGCTCTAAGCATGAAAAGAACTCTCAAATTCCTTAAAACGATGTTTCACCTCTAACTGGTGTTTGAATTTTCTTCTTCTTATTGAAAGTTCTGAGTTACTTGTCTAGGATTAATGCTACGTATGTTTGTGCTGCATCTTCAAGCATTAATACCTTTCAAGTCCCTGAACTTCACTGTCAGATGGACTGTGTTCAAAGTCAAGCAGTGCTCAAGAAGTGTTCATACTGTCAAAAGTATGTAGACCTCTCATTTACATTCTCTGAACCAATCTAAATGATGAGAAATGTAATAGTCATGCAGTTCATGGACTGTGCCAAACTTTGCATAATACTTTAACAAACTTGGATTAGCCTCTTTCCATCTGAAATTCACTTTGTCAGTGCTTATAGTGTTTGTTTCTAACTGGAAGATGAAGTGGATTTTTAACAGGGAGAATCCGAATCAAAGAGTAGGTTGTTGAAAGTTAGTTTTCATGAAGTTCATGTTTTAAGTTTTGTGGAGAACGTGAGCTGTGCAGGAACATACATTAGATTTCTATATACAGGGATATTGACTCCCAATCCTATCATTCAGCTGCACACTGGGAGAAAATCTACAATAAGAATTCAGCGTCAGTGTACAAAATGAGTGAATCACAGCTTGAACATTGGTTACTTTATACAGATTCACCTGTATGATGGAAAGTTGAAAAAAGATACATGAGCTCAGTTACCCTTACTTGTCATGTCATGGTATTGCAGCGCATTGTGAAGGGCATTTTTGAACATTCTTTGAATTTTTTTCCCTTGGCAGTAAGACGACAAAATGTGTATCAAATTTCATGACAGATCTGTTTGAAAAAGTGTACAGAAATGTCAGTTACAGTTTACTTTGAATATATGAGAGGGGGAAAAAGAAGAAAAACTGTCTGGTTTGTCATAGCTGATATTTGTGCGATTATAAACCATTGTGTGCTCAGCAGTTTTTGTGTGTTTTCTTTATGGGGGGGGGGGGGGGAGTAATGTTGTAGAGGTATGTCCATGGTTGAGGTGGATGGGAGTGATAGAGTCTGAGAGACTGAATGGATAGGGTAGGAGTGGGAGAAAAAGAAGAATTGTTTTTAAATGTTTGTTTCATAATCAGCTTGACACACTTAGGTTGGTGTAATGTTACAGAAAGATTGCTTCTGCATAAATGCTGTTGATACTGTGAGGAAAGAACTGTTGATGTTGCATACAACAGAGTACTACTGAAAATTATTGTGTTACAGCTTTCTGTGGTCACTTTTGTTGGCTTCAGTAATTTGTCTGCATGTACATGAAAGATATTCCACAAATTTAAGTAAATGGCACTTGCATTTTGAACTGTACTGACTGGCAGAAGTTTTGTGCATACTTTCGATTGAATCATCTATCAGTGTAAATTTCACAAATGGTTGATGTTTGTGATTTTATGGTCAGAATATGCTCAGTTATAGTTCATTTAAACTGAACTAAAAAAAAAAAAATTGAAATGTTTGTCTTGTAATTGTGCACAAGCTCTGTCAGTCTCTATCTGTTTGAACTAGCAATGGCTTTATAAGAGTAGGAGAACCTTGCAGTTTATTAGCTTCTGTAAAGTAGGTTTTTCAGCATAATGGGTAGCTGATGTTAAAATATGTACAGTTAAATATTTGGGGTCATGTACTGTACCATAAAAAACTTTAGTTTACTGCTAGTTTGCTAGCTCTGCTTTGGCCAGAGTTGGATCACTAACTAGTAACGCGAAACTGTATTAAAAGCATCCTACACTTTTGCCCAAAATACAGAGCTACATCCATTTCCCTTTCATTCTATGGCCAGAGGCTGCACAAGATGTTCAGTTGGGATTTTGGACTGTTTCGCTTGTTACTTGTTCGATTTCACATTTTGCTGGTATGGCCTTCTTCAAGTCTTTCACCTGTCCCACCCTGGACTAAGTAAAAATCATACTTTTCACGCAGCAGTCTTCCTTTTATTTGCTTGTCATTGGATGTGCTATGTTGATCAGTCACAGCTAGCATAACCAAAAGTAGAGTTTGGTACATTGACCCGATGTGGAATCTGTTTTTTTTGTACCTTCATGAACGATTATGGCAGTAACCTTTTCCTTTTGCTGAAGATTCTGCAGGAGTCCTGACAAAGCATATGATGTCAACAAATAGAGAGAATATACTTCATGTTTGGCTGAGTGCATTTACATGCAAAACTGATTTCAGTCCAAAACTGATTCCAGTCCACTTTCCTGCACGTCGAGGTCATCTGCATAGGTTTACCTTTGTCAGCCATAAAATGGACAGAAGTGGATATAGTTCTGTGCTTTGGCCTGAAGCAAAAAGCATGGTATTGCTGTTCTGGCCAAGAAAAGGTTTGCTGGACAGACCTTGGAAACAGGCCATAGCTTAAAAGAAAGCTTGGTAAGCATTCTTCGTCGAGCAAGGTGTGTAATAAAAACTCCCCATGTTGGCAGTAAATCAAGAACAGCTTCTGAATTGTATAAATGTTTTGGTGGCGTAGCTGCCAGCCCTCCCAAATTTGTTTGAAATTTTAGTAATTAAACATATTTTCACAAAGTCCCGAATGTAGTGAAAAAATCCAAAATTTCAAAGTTTTGTTTGAAAATGGTTTTAAGAGTCAGTTTTGAGTTGGGGTCATAGAGTATTGCAAAATAAAGCTTAAATGATATGCGGGCAATAGCAGTTATAAGTATCGAAAATGTAGTTTGTTTTGAAACTCTCTTGTCAGCTGAAAAATAAAGAGTTAGTAATGCTTCCAGGCAAAAGCCAAACTGCCTTCTTTTCAGCCCACCCCCCCCCCCTTCATGACCTTGTTCCCAAGTTTAGACTTCAGGAGGTTAGCAGGTATGTGATAGTCATTAATTTGGATTCCTATGAAATTGAACAATGTTTAGCTTTATGTATATGACAAAATATCGGTCGAAATTGAATTTGGCTGGGATTTAGGATTTAAAGTTTTAAAAGATATGTGGTTCAAGTCTTCAGTTTGACAAGTTTTGATATTTAGGTGGTATGCTCATCTTTTCTTTTTTAATGTAACATGTCAAAGGATCATCAAGTTTAGTGTGTTGTGAAGAAAAACTTAACAGATACACAGGAAACAAAAGCTGGTTTATATTTAATCCTTACTAAATTGCCAGTTTCATTTTCTGTATACTTTGCAAAATCAGGCATATGTGGTGCTGTTTAAGAAATGTAAAATTAAAAGAATGTCTTCTTTCAGCACACATTTTCATTGTGCAGTGGCCAACTTGAAATTATCTGTAGCTGCATAGGATTTTTTTGTGTTTGGGATCTGTGATGCTGTAATCTTACGGACGTAGAGCAGCATGGGCATCTTTTGCACATCAATAACTTTGATCCTTCACAAAGAAGTGTGTCAAATTTAATATTGTTCAAAAGAAGTAAAACAGAATAATCATCACAGGTATTGATGATTGATAACTTGCTGATGATCAGTTCTTCCCATCTCTTATAATTATGAAGTTTTTGAAAGAAATCTCTAAAGAGTTCCCCACTTCCTCTCCCATTTTGTCTGTACTCTTCCCATCTCTATCTGTGTCTCTACTTTTTTTTTCCCTTTTGTCGTTCATCTTTCTTGTTTTGGTGGTCATGAGAATCGGTCTTGCATGTACATTGTTTTTATCCGTATGAAAAGGCGATATTTTTTTTCTCTCTTGCTTATATGCCTGATGATTGAAGATTTCTTTTGTTTTCACTGTCAGTACTTTATCTTTTGCATGAGCAGTCTTATACCAAACATTTCATCTCCACAAGATGGATGCTCAGAATAGGAGCTTACAATTAATTGAAGTAAGTTTCTCTGTAACGCAGTTGATAGAATATCCTGCAAAGCCAAAGTTCATGTCTTGAATGAAGTACACGTTACGCATTGGGGCATTATTCATTTCAGAGTACTTTCGTGCTGCTGTTGATGTCAGAAAGCATCAAGACAGTTGGGGCTTAACTGGTTTATGTCAGCGGCTTATTTTCCTTAACAAATGATTATCGTGTGGTACTTTGTTGTCAGAGGACATAGCAATGTGTCTGTCATAGAAATGTTAACTGAATTCTTTAGCATTGAAACTCAAAACTAACCGTTACATAACTGTTTTGATACTTTGGGATTGAAAGGTTTTATTTGCTAAACCATGAGCATTGGAAATGTGTGCATTATGTTCAAGTATGAGTGTGCAGACGTGAGGATTTTATTATACATGTATTTTTTATTTGCCAGTCATATGTACTTACATACTCTTTCTGTGGATGTTTTTGAAAGGAGAATGTGCCCTAATGTTATGATTTTTAAATGATGATCAGTTATGTGAATTTGTGTGCGTGCATGTGTGCATATGCAAGTGAAGCCAATAAACACAAAAAATTGCAGAATCCTCAGGCATAATTTGAACATGTCTAATACAACAAAATTCCGCAAAAGCGTTCTCAAAGTAAGTCTTGATGAAAAGAAGTTGGTTTAAATGTTATGGTGGATGCTGTCCAAGCACAAAGTTGACTGGTAATTCACGTGCAGTGCATGTGGTGTCCTGCAAATCTGCAGTTTATTGTTCCATTCATCAGTGTGCAGTGCACATTATGGCTGTTGAATGTAACCTGGTCCTACTAGCTGCCGCAGATATCAGTACTGCCATGAAAGAGGTTATCTTTGTGGCGCCGTCTTGCTCTCAATTTAAGAAAAAGGCACTGTACATGATGGATGCATCCAATTCTTCAATAGAGATATCACCAACTGTTGCAGGAGCTGCACTTCAGGCAGTTCAGAATGGTTTTGTTTGCCATACAGGTGATGCTCTGGAGAAGTGCAGAAATAGAAAAAATTTGTGTCCATAACTTAGAATAATGATCTGCCTTGGATATGATGGAATTAAAAATGCATGTAATACATACATGGGTACCACTCTTCCGTCTGGGTGACTGAAATCTGTGTTTCTGGGCAAGGCCCCAGATGGAAATTTGTTATTCAAAAAAAAAATAAATTTTTTTTTTTTTTTTTTTTTTTTGAAAAAAACGGTTGAATTGGTGGTATTATGACCAAATAGCACTGTAGCAGATGACCAAAAATGAGGAAGCGCTCTCTATCATTGAAGACAACACACGTCCAGTGATCTTTGTTAGCCTGTGTGGCGCCATTGTGCTGGTAGAAAAAGTTTTCCAGTAAAGCAGCTTAAAGTTTTGTCATGCCAGGGCGGCCCCTGGACCCCTGCCTCATTTTCAGTTTTTTTTCAGATTTTCAAAGTGTCGCCCATGTACAAATATGTATGTAGTCACTATGGACATGTTACTCTGTTATCCATACGCACACACACATACCAGTGCATATCGGCGTCAACATCCTCCTGCATCTCTTCCGCACACATATAAACGGTTGGACGTTAAATCGTAACACGGACTCGCACACAGTTGTATGATCAGACGCACTTTGCACACAAACAAGAGTGACGGAGAGGTGTGTACGTGCACACACAAACACAATACACAAAAACATGCGCGGATGAACACATAAACATAAATCGCACAAAGAAAAACATATGATACACACTCATCCAAACGCACGCTCAAATGCACACTTGATCATATGGCACAGAAAGAAAGACAAGCATACACATACGACGAACAAAACGCACACACAGAGACTCGAACACATGCATATGCAGGCAAGCACAAGCTCATGTTACATACTTGCATGTGTGCATACGACGACAAAACGCACACACAGAGACTCGAACACATGCATATGCAGGCAAGCACAAGCTCATGTTGCATACTTGCATGTGTGCACACATGCATGTAAGCACACATTAAAAATCTGTACATTCACTCTTACACATGCACATGTGTGCGTAATATACACACGCATAATCCACATGCACACAGACATGCATGCACATGTATACAGAACGGGCACATACAATCACAACACGCTTGTGCATGTGTGTTCCCCCACACGCTGACTCAAAGTCAAACATAGGTGCACACACACACACACACACACCCCCCACCCCCATGCTGTGCAATTTCTGGAGGAAGCCAGCTTTGCCAAAAATCAACACCGAGCCATGCCATGACTTACCAAAAAAACAAAAAAAAAACCCTGTGATTTTAGGTATGTTGCCACTACTTTTTTTTCAAATTGAGAACTTGTACAATTCATGGTACCATATGTCACACCACTGACTTTTTCATCAATACCAACACTGTCGCTTGCACTGCCAGAGCTGCTCTAGTTAAAACAAATTTTCTGGAAAAGTAACCAACTGTAATTAGGGGATGATTGTTTATTGTTTCTTACCATGTACCATGTCCTTGGATATTCTTAATTTAAAAGTGCTCTCTGTGTAAATCTCTTCTTCTACTTGTGTGAAAAAAAAAGCACTCATACAGAAAACTGTACTCTGTGCAATGAAAAATTGCACAATGACATTTCAGTTCTAACATTTTATTTTGTATTCTTGATTATATTGATTCATACCTCTTTCGTTCTCATAAAATCAATCATTAATCATTGTCAACATATCCACCCCTGTGAGCTATCAAAAAGTCAAAAGTTGATAAATCAAAGACTTGTACTTCTCCCTCAATAAATATTTATGCAACAACACTCAAATCAAAACTTGAAAGAATAAAGCCAAACACATGCACACACCAAACACACGCATACATACACATGGAAAAGAATACGCATTCAGATGCTGGACAGATTATGCAGACCTCGTGTGTACACAGATAAGCAATACAGTGGCTCTTTATTTTCACTGGACCGATCGATACAGTATGTCTGAAATGTACTGCAAACGTATTGTGTATGTACTGCATGCGTGCTGATTAGTTTCCAACTTAATATTAGACATGTAATATTAGATTGTACCAGTTCAGGGATTTTTTCTGCTGAGAGTGCTCTGTAGATGATTCCATATGTATCTTCATCTTTCTATTTTTTTGTCCTTCTACATGATTGGTTGGATGATGAAGGTTGGCCAATTGATCTTGTCAATTAAGGAATACTTGGCACCACTGATCAATGCTTCCAGACGCCAAAACCTGATTCACAGCAGCAGTACAGACAAAAGGTGATAATTGAGTAAACACCCCAGAACTATACCACTTGTAATGCTCACACATAACCAGAAGTCACTGCAAAATGAGGAAAGGCATGCTGGCAGTGTATTTCATGATCAAACCTGTAATTTTACCACACATTTCAGATTCACACACAAATTACTCGTAAGAAAAACACAGTCCAAGCGGACATTCAAGATATTTTCAGTTGCCTCGTGGCATGACACACAAAACAAGACAGAACACCTTCATGAAAGAACCCATGCAAACGATCAAAATACACACACGATTGAGTAAATTAATAATGAATACTTTTACAGCGCCCGTTCTCAGCTAGAGACCAAGCTCTAAGCGCTTTATAATCAACGCTCATTAACACAACGGGCTGCCTACCTGGGTAGTGCCGACTGAAGAGCTGCCAGCTGGTGCTTCATTCAGTCGTTTCCTGTGTCGTCCAGTCAATATCGTTCCACATTGTTCACTCAATTTCCTTCCTTCATTCATTCTTTAAATTTTTCACGCAGGGTGCATGCTGTGTGTAACGTGTCATCCATACCAATGGCCAAACTGGCCATCTCTTCCGAAAGTTAGTGATGGGATTTTACGTGTGTGCAAGATACTATGCACACATTCACACACGAAACTTCGGTTTATAGTCTCATTCAAGGGACTGTATGGGAAATGGAGTCAGAACTAATGTTAACTCCGAGGATAAATCCCCCTATACCGAAACGCCCCAGCTGAGATTCGAACCTGCAACCCTAGTTATCACCAAGATTACGAGTCCGGTGCTCTACCAACTGAGCTATCCGGCTCCCCGATATACATGCACTCAAAGAAAACATTTTGTATGCAAGTATTCAGGAAAACTGTCACACAGACAAATGAATTGCTTATACTCTCCACCCAAACACTTTAAAAAATTTTGATTTCTGCCTGCAGTCGCCTCACTTTGCAACTAACTTTCTCAACCTTTGTTTTTCCAATACAAATTTTTGTATCTGACTTTCTGAATGAATGGTTCAGTAACCTTGCAATGCTTCTCTTTGTGGCACCCTGTGTTTTCATATCTGAAAGGTGCCAAAAATGTATTTTCTTTCATACTTGCCTGCAAAACTGATTATGCAGGAACTGAAAAAATATAAATTGATTGACTGACTTGGCTAGAACATTGGTTCAGACAAACAGGATGTGGGAAAAAAAAAAAACCTCAACATTTACTAATTCCTCATGAACTGTGACCGTTCCCTTTCATTCCTCAACTTGCAAAAAGAACATTTTGCTCTTGTCTCTCTACTTTGTGACTTTTCCACCGATGTGTACAACTGAAAGTACAGGTATTTAGCTTTTCAACCACTTGGTTTCACAACTCAAGAGAGGTCAGTCAAACCAGGATTTTATACAGAGTGACTTCCCATAAATCACTTCAAAAGTCGAGTACACACACTTGTGCCCTACACTTCATGATTTAGCCAAATTCTTTAAAATACCATGTTACAAAATTTTAGCTGATCGAACTTCACAGAGTTGGAATTGTTCACCTCTGGGTTATTGCGATTTGTCTACACATCTTTTAGCTCCAGTGAAAGGCAGAGTCCACTTTACAGTAAATCACTAACGGGAAAAGGGTGTGTTATATCCATAAAAATGCAGTTCACTTTTCTCAGTGGTCCAGACGCTGAAGATATTTGAAACATCTCAAATCTTGACAAAACCTGGTGTAAAGTTGGAACTGTTTAGAGGAATATGGTTGTGAATATGTTTCGATAATTGTATAGCTTGCATAACTCATGAAAATTAGACCGAAAAAAGCTATTTGTAGAGATTACATTATAACATGATTTCCACAGTCTGAAGATGAGAAAGCGGCAGATCCATTATGATAAAAGTAGACCATTGTTTAAAAAATGAGCGAAATAAAGCCTGCCTCACTGATAATGTACGAAGTTACTGATTTCAATGCTTCATAGAGATGCAACTTTTGCATGATACTTTTTCCTAGAGTCTAAAAAAAGACTAAGCTTCTCTCTGTGTTTTCTGATAGGTCAGAAGTAACTCTTTTTTAATATAATAGCAGAGTAAGGGCCTCATTTACAGTTGCAAGTGAACTTCTCACACATGTAGAATCGTGACAATGAACATTTAAATGATGACAAGAACATTAACCATGATGGAAAAAAAAAACAGATTTCTTCCTAGTGCATTGGCTAATGAACAGACGGAATGTACGCACATTTACCTTTCACCTTTCTACCCCCACTCCCACCCCCCACTTTTTTTTTTTAAACGCAACTTTTAATGTATCGACGTGCTTTTAAAAATAGCAAAAATTACATGCAGAAGTTATGAAAATCTTTTTTATTTGGACACTCTAAATACGCACATAATAAACTTTTAAGTCATGTACACATTGCATGCTTTGGTGATTTTATGGAAGGCTGATGAACTTTAAAAATATGAGCCAATGCTGCATGCAGCAGCATAAGATGATGAAGAGCTTATTTTCAGTAAGTCGCCATTGATTTCATATCGAGACAGACTTGCAAATATGCCCAATATACTGAACATTTTGGTATTATAAACTGTAACATACTGCACACTGTGACTGATTTGCTGGTCTGGCCAAATTTTTATGCAGTAATACACTCAATGTGCTGTCTAACAATTCTAAATGACATCCCAGAACATTCTCATTTCTGTGCTGTACACGTACTATCTATTCCCCCATACACTCCATGAAATACAAATACCTATGCCTTCAAGCATTCTTTTAAACTTTAAAGTCAGCCAACTTGACTGCTTAAATTTTCCTCATGCTCATAGTATCAGTCATTCAATATCACAGGCCATCTGGGATGAAAACCATGAACAGTGTGTGTATGAATCATGCCGTCTATGCACAAAGTCTTGCTTCCTGGAAATCAGGTTTCAATCTTGATCTGTGTTGCAAGGTCTCTGAAGCCCTCAACTGCTGAAGCTGCCCGACTGCGAATGTAATTTGCCAGTCGAGTCTGAGGAAAAAAACAGAAGTCAACATAACACTTTCTATTTTTAAAGAATTGGATGGGATTTTCTGTAGATATGATAAATTGAAATAAAATTTTTGAATAGCACAAAAAAATGAGGAAAACACGAAAAAGGAAAGTTAAAAGAAATATAGTTGTTAAAAATGCTGATAAGGATTTTAAATGTTTGGGGGGGGGGAGTTCTGTATGAAATCTGAACAAACATTGAAGGAAAGAAAAAGGTGGTAAGGGCAAGAAGGGAGGGGGTTATGAGCAGTCTTCTCTGTGAACCCACTCTATAATCAACATGAAAGGGAAAAAAAAAAAAGATGTACAAGAATTCTCATTCACATGTTTTTTGTGGTCAAAAGAAACCATCAAATGATGACTTTTTTCCCCCCTATCACGTACTGTATGTATACTGAAGAATGCCAAACCCTCGCTTACCCTTCCCTATTTTTCTGTCAGACTTGTTTTCTTTCTATTGTTTCTCTAAGGAAATGCAGGTCTTTACTCTCAGTAACCTGAGCCAACTGTCTGTAATCCTAATGACCAGATTTGCATGATTGATTGTCATGAGACATTATTCGAGTCTGTACGTATAACAGAATAGGGATCATGCAAAAATCTCATAATATTTCAAGAATGCAGCAGTTCTTCCTGCCCCACTAAGTGGTGTATGTATATTTTCAATCCTTTTTGAAAAATATTAACATTCTGTCCCACTAAATGATATATGTATATTTTCAATCCTTTTTGAAAAATACTGACATAAGGTGCAGTTAAGATTTCTTTCCACAAGCTGGTCCGAAATTGCAAAGATTAGGGAGGACTAGGCATGACAAATGCTTTGGGTGATGGGAAGAAGAGAGAGGACTGAAGCTGAGAAAAAGACTAAATGAAAGGAATCTGTCTTTATGATGTTATATTTGAAGGGATATACTCCAGCATGCTGAGGCTAAACCTAATGGAATGACTACAGGTGTGTAAGGAGCTCAAACCAAAGAGACTGGCTCTACTCGGTTTCATTCACTAAAACTGACAAATTTGCCAAGGTTAAAAGAGAATGAATTCAACAGATTTTTTCAACAAAGTTGTTTTGGTTGGTCAGTGCATACGAAAGAAGCTGAAGTTTGTGAAGAGTGGCAGCTGCGGCTTTGGCATGAATTTCACAGAAATGAAAGGTCCAGTTGGAAATGTAAAAAGTGAATTACAAATGTGTTACGTCAAGAGTTTGAAAAACTTGTTATGTTGGCCTGGTGTGTGTGTATGTGTGTGTGTGTGTGCGCGCGCGTGTGTGCGTGTGTGTGTACTAACAACTTCATAAGCATTTAGGATTATCAATAGTTTGCACACCGTAAATATCCATTATCCTTATTTTTATCTAGTACCTCTTCACACACACCCTCCCCCAGATTCAAACCTATGTAAACAGTTAATGTCCACACTATCATTTTTTCCTGCGGGACTCACCATAGCCCTAGGGTCTGCCTGCCCTGTACGTTGCACCAGTCCCCAGAGGTTAGAGGCCAGTGTGCACATGGCCGTGTTGCCGATGTCGCTGTGTGCCACCACTGTGGTAAGCAGCTCCATTGCTAGACTTGTCTTCCGCTTTTCCATCTGTTCACAGCATATGCCCTAGGCATTTACTGGAAATTCCGTAGCTGTTTTTTTTTTCTTTCTATGCTACAGATAAACTACAGCTGACTGAAACTGAAATCTGAAACGAGGGCAGGGAACAGGAAACAGAAACATACGAAATCAGGAGGGTAACTCACTCCAATGAAGAAATAACTACATGCCCATAACTGCAAAGGAGTGCCTTTCAAATTCAGACAAAGCACAGCGGGCAAGTACAGAAACATTCTGGCAGCATTTGTTTGGAGTTGGGGACATATAACTGGTTCATCATGGGGTGAAAGTGTTACCCTCCTTGACATTGGCTGATGATTTATCTGTCTGTTTTTTCCTCACTACTTACTGGTTTCCCCCACTTATTTATTCAGCATACAATTTACTGAGGGGGGGGGGGGGGGAGGGGGGGGGGAACGCATCTCTTAGGAGATCCAAGTAAAAGTGATTTTACACTTTTTTTCCCTCCAATGTTGAACATTTTCAGATTTTTGTACTGTAAGGTTTGCTTTTGTTTTGCTCTCTCCCTCTCTTTTTTTTCTGTTCTTTTTCAGAAAAGGTTATATTTCTATGGGAAACATACTGACATAACTGTAATGACTGCAACAGCCAAGATGATAACATACCAACTGCATTTGAGCACTTGGAAACAGTCCCTGTATACCTAGCTAACTTTCTGACAAATCACAAACATAATAAATCATGTTGCAAAGTGAAACGACTGCAGGCGGAAATCTAAACAAATCTTAAATAAATGTCAGCGAACCGCCCAGAGAAACGTGGACAAACGAGTCACAAGACAAACCACAACGCGTTTCAACCTCTTAGGTCTTCTTCAGGTGCAACAAACATGAACACAAATAACGAAAATGCACTTAGCTTTGATCGCTTCTGTGTTCAGCGCAAGAAAGAAGGCGTTGAATGAAAACGAGGCTGTTGGAAGGGAAATAATGTGCGAGTCAAAGTCGTAATGATGATAATATTACTGATAGGAATACTAATAATGGTCAAAATATTATTATATAAAAAAAGAGACAAGATTACTACCAGTCTTGGTGTCAATAAGTAGGTATGGGAGAAAGGAGAGTGGGGTTAGAGGATTCTTAAACAGCAGGGTTGCCGTGGCAACAATCCCGGAGGCTAAGGCGATGGTGAAGTGTGCGTGTGCGTGTGTGTGTGTGTGTGTGTTGTGTGTGTGTGTGTGTGTGTGTGTGTGTGTGTGTGTGTGGTGTGGATATGTGTGTGTGTGGTTATCAACATTTCCACAACATATGCATAGGAAAGAGGGAAGATGGAAACAGGAGTACATGTTGAAGAAATAGTGAATGAAATAAAAAATAAAGAAAACCAAATGAAGTGAGGGAAATGGAGTGGACAAGTATCTGAATAAACAATAGACTGATGTGAGAAATAGAGAGGGTGTGGTGAGAAGGGAAAGGAAGATAGCTATAAGTTATGTATAAGGTAAATAGTGGGATATATGGTAGTATGTGTGTGTAGTGGGAAGATATTGTGGGCTGAGACTGAAGTGATGGGTTGGTACATGTAACTTTAAGGTGTTGATGGTAAGAGGGTGGAGGGAAGAAGGGGATGGGTTTATATACTGACTGGGGGGGGGGGGGGGGGGGGGGGGGGGGGGGGGGGGGGGGGGGGGGACATATTCACACCTATACACTCTCTCTCTCTCTCTCTCTCCTCTCTCTCTTCCCCCTCCCCCCCCTCTCTCTCTATCTCTCTCTCTAAAAATTAAGTTATTGTTTCTAAGTATTATCATTATTTTAATTCTACAATTATGGCCGGCAATGGGATTAGTGATAATAGGACATAATGCTTAGAAGCATAAAGGTGAAAATGACTGACGGTAATAACAATGACATCAGTGTTGTTGTAATTAAATGTAGTGATGTAATGATGTTGATGAAGAGAACAGTAAAGGTAATGATATGATGATAGTGATAAAGTAATAAAGGTTTTAAGTAATATACCCTCTTACCATCAACACAGACTCGGCTCTAGCGAAGAAGATTTCACTATACAAGCAACCCAAAATGTCTGATTTTTTCACCAACCGTGGCTACCCTAGTGCCGTCATCAATGATGCTCTTAGTCGCACTGCAGCTAAATCCAGAACATCTACTCTGGAAACTAAACCTCCCAAAGAGACAGACAGACCCACTGCCTGCCTTCTCTTCCATCCTCACAATCTGCCCATCTGCAGGATCCTGAAGTCTAACTGGCACATAGTAGAAAATCATAAACCTGCCTTTGAGACCAAACCAATGATCACTTTCAAACGTGACAAAAACCTCAACGACCTACTGGTGCGCTCTAAGCTGAACAAAATATCCACACCTAAGCCACCAGGTACTTTCCCCTGCTCAAAACCCAACTGCAAAAATCTGCTCTCTCACCAAACCAGACACCATCTTACATGGCCCCACGGGCTCTTTCACTATTAAACGCACCTTCTCCTGCCAGAGCCACAACATTGTGTATGCCATCCACTGCCAGCTGTGTGGTAAGATCTACGTAGGTGAGACATCTCGCACACTTGAGACGCGCATCTCTGAACACCTGGCCGACATCCGCCACCACCGGCCCAAACCAGTCGCCCTACACTTCAACCATGCCCAACACAACATCAACCATGTCAAAGTCTTGGCACTTTGGCAATCGAAGAGTGACAACTTGGAACGCCTTATGCAGGAATCTTATCTCATTGCCAAACTGGGCACTGTCCATCCTCATGGCATCAACGTCCAAAAGTAGTATGTACCATTCTACCTCTGCAGCTCCAGTCTAAAATATCCTCCACCTACACACACACCCATACTACCCTACCTCCCACTGTTTACCTCAGACATAGGTTGCAGCTATCATCTTTTTCCCTTTTCCTACACTCTCCGAGTCTCACCATTTGCTACGTCAATCGACTTACTCCCCACTCCCCCTCCCTCTGCCCTAGTAATGATGTGTGTAGGGGTGTTGGTAGGTATGGCGGTTGCTGGGGGTGGAGGCGGGGGTAACCAATGAACAAGGCTGACATTACTAATGGAACACACACACACACACACACACACACACACACACACACACACACACACACACACACACACACACACATAATAAATAGAATGCTAGCTCCTTTATCGCTGGTCGTTCCCTCTCCTTTCCTGGCGCCTTTATTTCCGCTAGTGTTACTGCACTTACCACCGCTTTAAGGTGTTGATGGTAAGAGGGTATATTACTTAAACCTTTATTACTTTATCACTATCATCATATCATTACCTTTACTGTTCTCTTCATCAACATCATTACATCACTACATTTAATTTACAACAACACTGATGTCATTGTTATTACCGTCAGTCATTTTCACCTTTATGCTTCTAAGCATTATGTCCTATTATCACTAATCCCATTGCCGGCCATAATTGTAGAATTAAAATAATGATAATACTTAGAAACAATAACTTAATTTTTAGAGAGAGAGAGAGAGAGAGAGAGAGGGGGGGGGGGGGGAAGAGAGAGAGAGGGAGAGAGAGAGAGAGAGAGTGTATAGGTGTGAATATGTTGCCCCCCCCCCCCCCCCCCCCCCCCCCCCAGTCAGTATATAAACCCATCCCCTTCTTCCCTCCACCCTCTTACCATCAACACCTTAAAGTTACATGTACCCACCCATCACTTCAGTCTCAGCCCACAATATCTTCCCACTACACACACATACTACCATATATCCCACTATTTACCTTATACATAACTTATAGCTATCTTCCTTTCCCTTCTCACCACACCCTCTCTATTTCTCACATCAGTCTATTGTTTATTCAGATACTTGTCCACTCCATTTCCCTCACTTCATTTGGTTTTCTTTTATTTTTATTTTCATTCACTATTTTCTTCAACATGTACTCCTGTTCCATCTTCCCTCTTTCCTATGCATATGTTGTGGAAATGTTGATAACCACACACACACACATCCACACACACACACACACACACACACACACACACACACACACACACACACAACACACACACACACACACACACACACACACACACACTTCACCATCGCCTTAGCCTCCGGGATTGTTGCCACGGCAACCCTGCTGTTTTTAAGAATCCTCTAACCCACTCTCCTTTCTCCCATACCTACTTATTGACACCAAGACTGGTAGTAATCTTGTCTCTTTTTTTTATATATATATATTTTGACCATTATTAGTATTCCTATCAGTAATATTATCATCATTACGACTTTGACTCGCACATTATTTCCCTTCCAACAGCCCTCGTTTTCATTCAACGCCTTCTTTCTTGCGCTGACACAGAAGCGATCAAAGCTAAGTGCATTTTCGTTATTTGTTTCATGTTTGTTGCACCTGAAGAAGACCTAAGAGGTTGAAACGCGTTGTGGTTTGTCTGTGACTCGTTTGTTTTATATCCTATTTGGGTCATCAAACATATGCTTATAAGCACCTTTTTTTTTTTTTTTTTTTTACTGATTACTCTACATTTTTCCTTTTTTGTGGTCAATTTCAGTCATTTTCTTCTCATTTCCGTAGTCTGCCCATCGTTTGCTGCCTTGGGAGATTAATGGATTGTGATTTTCTCCCCTCTCGGTATTGATGATAATACAACAGAATTATTGGAGGAAAATCGCTAATGCATACCACTGACAGACAAACATGACCAGGTCAGGTTCTAACGGGAGACCAAGGTCAAAACTCTTGAGAAATGTAACAAGTGTTAATGCTCACAACTGAACTCTAGAGAAGGGTAACAAATGCTACTGTTTACAAGTGAACGCTAGAGAAGGGTAACAAATGCTACTGTTTACAAGTGAACGCTAGAGAAAGGTAACAAATGCTACTGTTACAAGTGAACGCTAGAGAAGGGTAACAAATGCTACTGTTTACAAGTGAACGCTAGAGAAAGGTAACAAATGCTACTGTTTACAAGTGAACTCTAGAAGAGTCTAAAAGCAGTATTTTTCACAAGTGAACTCTAGGGACATGTGATAAATAGGGCCCTCAGCCCGTCCTTTCATTCCCTTCTCTGCTCTGTAGATCTTCGCAAAGCCATCTTCATAGTGACTGAGGATTGTTCGCTTGCTCTAGTTTTTTCCTCTCTACACACTTGTTCACAGTACAATGAAGTGCATTTTAACTCTAAATCAAAAGGACTGAAAGTTTTTGTCCAGAAAGGCAAATTACTTTTTTTTTTTTTTCCAACCAGAGGTTTGAATTCAATCAAGTCTTTGACCTTGTTTGGGCATGAACACACACACACACACACACACACACACACACACACACACACACACACACATTATCATGTACATGACTTTTTCTTGTGTTCTTAAAGCAAGTTATATGCAAATTTTGGCCAACAAGGTGGATTTGTACGTAGGAAGCCATGAGGACCTGTCAAACCATTACTTCTAACCAAAATTTCAGCACTTTTTCAAATATCATGGGAAAGAATTTGAATCCTAACATCTAGAAGATCACAACAAACATGTAACTGAAGAAGTTTGGTGTTTATTTTGGCATTCTGAAATGCAAATCTCTTTTCAATGAGTTTGTCTTTTTTATCCATTAGTATTCCATGTCTTAGAGCATAAAGACTTATGTAGAAATCTGCTCTGTCTGGCCAGTTTTAGAGACAGATAAAGCCTGTCCTCCTCCAATGTGTAACTTCGTTTATCAGAAATTTGATAAGAAAGTTATTATGATGTTGATCTTGTAGTCATACTGATGTTCTAGAAACATTTCTGACACCATGAAATATTTTCAGTAACCTCTTTGCCTAGCTTTGTTAAGATTCTTAGCATTCTGAGAGATCAATGCAAATGGTTGTGTATGTCTGCATCCACACAGACACAAACGGTCACACACACACATGCAAAAAGGGAAATGCTCATTATTCAACATGCCCATGTGGAGGTTCCATAACTTTCCATGGCAAACAACAAACACGATGTAGCAGCTTTGGCGTACGCACATAGAACTGACCTCGGGGGCAGACAATGTCTTCAGATGAGCCAGGATCTGCGTGATCAGCGTGTCCGCCATACTCTTCACCTCTGCCAGGAACTTGGGGTCACCTCCGTACATAGCGTCATTGGCATCCACTGAAACGGGAAACGCACTGTGATACCACTTGCCAAGGGAGGTGACTACAGGCGGAGATCTAAACACATTTTTAAAGTAATTGTTATGATTCCACCGAACAATGCGACACAAACGAATCAAAAGTCAAAACATGACACGTTTCAACCTCTTAGGTCTTCTTCAGGCATGATAAGCAGCACTCAGGACAACAAAAATGAAGACTGTCTTCTTCCTGACCGCCCCCCTTTCCATCCAACGGCCACCTTGCACCCAATTTGACAAAGAAAAGTGATTACTTGTTCTTCATTTTCATTGTTCTGAGTGTTGTGATTCGTTTGTCCATGTTGTTCAGTGGAGTCATAACAATTACTTCTTTATCGCGCCTGCGATTTGAAGCGACGCTTGGAAAGCGTCAAGAATCAAAAGTTAATTCTTTCTCGCGAGCAAGCGTGTTCCTGGTGCCCCGTCGCGTGTTGTCTCGAGTCTGGCGAGTGCGGTGTGTGTCGCATTTTCTCTCAGTCTCTCAGTGACAGTCTGACAACATGGATAATTGGTTGTTGGTGAAAGTTGCACCAGTTCTTTGTTATCTTTGGTTCAATTCTTTCTAAGATGTACTTGAATGTCTCTTGGCTCATTCTCAAGTAGGAATGAAAACGAGAAGGGCTCCTTTTAAGCAAAGGAAACAATTTATGGTATTCACTTTCCATTCGCCTCCTTTGATTAATCTCATGAACGCCCACTCTTTTGCGTTTTCCTAGGATATTTTCGGCAGAACACTGTCCAGCAACAAAAGTTCGTCTTCACTTGAATCCGCCATACTGCCAAATGACCTAGCTCTACCAGTCGCGAGCGCGCTGTACAATCAACAACATGGTTTTCTAAAAGATAGCTGGAATAATTAGCAAGACCATATCAATGATGATCGAGCTACAGCACTTTCCTTCCCTGTGTTGCAGTGCAATGTGCCAATGTCCTAGATTATACCTCAGATACATTAAGTCCAGTTCAGGCTGTATGCATGGTCCTTCAGGCTAATTTGAAATGTCCCCAGGGTTACCTTTCCTGGACCGAACATTCTGTTGGTCCCAAGCAGCCAACCCTTCTTCCTCTTCCTTTTCTGGTGAGCATCTTCACCACATTTACTTGTGCATGCGTTTGTTTTTTGAGAGAGAGAGAGAGAGAGAGAGTGTGAGTGTGTGTGTGTGTGTCTGTGTGTGTGTGTGTGTGTGCATCGCAGCATTTCAGGGTCAAAAAAGCCAACAATATCAACATATAATTTCATACACTCACTGTAGAGTGACACTGATACAGTCAGTCACACAAACACATATTTATTTCCCTTGGAACATCCAATTTTGGACTTCAAAAAATTTTTTATGACATCTTTGTAACAGAGCAGCCATGTGTTTACACATCAAATATGGCAACCTCTGATCACTGTAAATGTTCCTTACATCAAATGTTATTTTGACTTTGACAGTTAAAAAATAAGCCTAAATCACAAACCTCACTTTAACTTTTTACCATGAAACAGTGGCACTGTTCGCTATTCAGGTATGACCCACCATCATCTTCAAAGGAATGATCTGTGCAATTTTCAGGTGCACTGGCCACAGACTCTGTGTCTAAAAGAATTCTGGTAATCTTGGTCAATCTTTGATTCATCATTTAAGGAAATGTAATGAGGCAGGGAACAATAAACAGGTGGGGTAGTTTTTTTGCTCCCATAAAGGAAACCTAACACAGAGTAACTTTTATTCAAGACTGGCACGGCCTTTTTAAACTTGAATAAAGTCAGACAAATACAAAGACGAACAATCTAATACTGGAGGAAAAAAACAAGCACAGGCCAACAACTAAATTGTCTTCATAGTAATGACTTGGCAAAACTTTGGAACTTAAGGACAGGGGGGGGGGGGAGGGGTTGAAGATGTAAAAACTGGGAACATGAAATTAGAAAATATATTACAAATATGAAAACTCTTCACTGGCTGCATAAGGGAACCAGTGCAATCCCTTTTAAAGGCAGCTATATTTGTATTGCCTGCTCCGAGGCCTTTTGTCCGCTGGGTCGGAACTCATCAGGGAGACACGGCTGGCTGTATCTGCGCTCCTGGCATCAAATAGAGACACACCACAGTCCATAATACCGTGGTGTTCTCACCACCAAGGGTGCAAAAAAGAATCCAATAGCACCCCCGAAGCAGCCAGCGAAAAGTAGTAAAGGAAACCAAACAGAAGTGTGGGGAAGAAAAAAAAGTTGCTGAAAAACTACAGATATTATGCAAATAGTATAAAATGTAGGGGGCAATCTTTGAGCCTACCCTTGAGGATCCACCCAAGGATGCAAGGGAGATCAAAAGACAAACACAAAGACAGACAGAAATAAATACAAATAACCTCGATTAATCGAAACGAAATTGGAAATGAAATGAGGCAGGGAACAACAGTAAACAATAAACAGGTGGGGTAGTTTTTTGCTCCCATAAGGAAACCTAACACAGAGTAACTTTTATTCAAGACTGGCACCCTTTAAAAGGGATTGCGATGGTTCCCTTAAGCAGCCAGTGAAGAGTTTTCATATCTGTAATATATTTTCTTAATTTCATGTTCCCAGTTTTTACATCTTCAACCTCCTGCCCCCCCCCCCCCCCCCCCCCCCCCCCCCCCCCTCCTTAAGTTCTAAGTTTTGCCAAGTCATTACTATGAAGACAATTTAGTTGTTGGCCTGCGCTTGTTTTTTTCTCCCACTATTAGATTGTTTGTCTTTGTATTTGTCCAAACAGCTCCGAGTTTTCCAAGACAGAGCATGTAACATGACTGTGCAGATGAAGGAAGTGCATGCACAAAGCCTGCTGGTTGTTGTGTATTCTGTCAGCTGAAATTGGTATGCCCTTTTCATTGCTCCCATCCCCCCCCCCCCCCCCCCCCCCCCAATTTTTCCCCCCACAGCCAGGATTTTATTTCAGAAGATCTGAACAAAGCATTTTTTGTAACCAGTTCCCATCCCTGGTGTGTGTGTGTGTGTGTGTGTGTGTGTGTGTGTGTATGTATATATATATATATATATATATATATATATATATATATATATATATATATATATGTGCATGTATGTTTGTGTGTGACATGCAGACTGGCATGCAGACATAAGATGTAACCAGCACCACCAGAAGTAAGAACAACTGCAGACTCAATGCTCTATTAGCAGCAAAGACTATGATGAACACTCCTGACGCTAAGTTAATAACAGAAAGACAGCAGGCAGACCAGACTTTTACCCCTTGCTCAGAACGATTGGCACAGCCCACCTTTGTCCACATGGTACAGGTACTCCTCCTGACTGTAGGCAGACAGCACAGCCAATACACGCGTGTAGGCGATCACACGGGCGTCAGAGTTTGTGTCCCAGGTGTAGTCCTGCAGCACGTCAGCAGCAAGCCTCGCAGCAGATACAGCACCCCCGCCTCTGGGCTATCCTACCATCACCATACCACAGAAAAAACAACAACAAATTAACCTCTCTGGCTTGGTTCAGAAGGATGAAAAGCCTTTTTTTTGGACTTCTTTCTACACCTTAACAAATTCAGTGTCTTTGTAATAGCTCAGAAATATATGGCTTGGTTAAGAGGGATGAAAAGCCTTTCTCTGGACTTCATTCAACATCTGTAACAAATTCAGTGTCTTTGTAATAACGTAGAAATGTATGATTTGGTTCAAAGAGATGAAAAAGATTTTTACTGGATTTCTTTCAACATTTTTAACACATTCAACACATGTTTGTAATGATTCAGAAATGTCTGGCTTGGGTAAGACGGATGAAAAGCCTTTTTTTTTCTGGATTTTTTTTTTTCAACTTTTGTAGCAAATTCAATGTCTTTGTAATACCACAGTAATGTCTGTATCCAAGTTCAAGATCGATCCAAAACATATATTTTCTGGTTATCTGCGAACACCAGTAGACCTACACTGGCGTGATGAGAAATTTCCTTTTCGATGTGTGTGTGTTTACCCACACCTGTGACAGTGCTTTCATGTGTGTGTGTGTGCATGCCTGGTCCCTTTTAGCTTTACTGCCTTGTTAAAACCATGCTTGACATTTCCCAGTGGGTACCTTCACCTCGCCAATGAAACCACCTGAGTGGAGTGTTACTTACAGGGGTGGCCAGCAGTGTGGAGACAAAGTTGCAGATGAACTCTATCCAACAGCAGCGGTTCTGTTGAGCGAACTTTGCCTTCACTATCCAAGGTGTTGGGAAGCTCAGGAATGCGAGAGATTGCTGCTTTGAAAAATGCATCCGCTGTAACACAGAAATGGTAGAAATGGCAGATTTTTTCTTTTCTTTTTTTTTTTTTGCAGCTGTTGAAAACTAAAATGAAGAATTATGTTTGATTATTATATACACGTTTACTGATCGACAGATCTGTGGTTCTGGATTTACAGTTACACTGACATATTAAAAAAAAAATGTACTCTCTCTTTCTCTCCCACATACACCTGGAAACAAAGGTGTTGCCTGGAAACCTGATCCTGAGGCATATGTAATTGACACTTTGTTAGCTGGAATACATGATTAATCAATGGTTTCTTTCTTTTCAGCCTGATACAAGTCCTTGCCATGATAACCACAGTTTTCATGCCTCTCAGTTCAACCTCCTTTCTTGCAGCCCCATGCTAAGAAAATGTTACACCCCATGTACATGACACCATACCCACCACACAAGCTTCAACTTCTGACCGTGCGGTTATAATCATACATGATGACACCATACCCACCACACAAAGCTTCAACTTCTGACCGTGCGGTTATAATCATACATGATGACACCATACCCACCACACAAACTTCAACTTCTGACCGTGCAGTTATAATCATACATGATGACACCATACCCATCACACAAGCTCCAACTTCTGACTGCGGTTATAATCATACATGATGACACCATACCCACCACACAAGCTTCAACTTCTGACTGTGCGGTTATCAGGAAGGCCACTGAAGCAGAATGATTTACTGGCCTGACCAGAAACTTCATGTGGATCTTTCGGAAAGGCGCAACACAAAAACAATCTTCAACTAAGCTTTAGCACTGTGAATTTTTCTTTCTTGTGAGACATCAGAAATCATTCCGTGCATCTTTAAAAACTGTGCTGCAGTTCCAAATGTATATACAGAACAACAGCAAACTGCCATTATATCAGCTTTCAATAAAATTTACTGCTTTGTTGACAATTTTAACAGATGAGTTACTGCAGACCATTCACAGGATTAAAACAGATTGCTAACATATGCACATGCTTCTATATTGTCAAATGAATTAAGACACACCCTACCAGGCTAAGACATTTTCAAAACCCTGCTAGAGTTATTTACATATGCAGGAGAGAAGACTGTGAGCTCTGCCAGTGAGGAGCAGAATATTAGAAAAACAGAATCTCTTAGACCTGAACACTCCGATAAGTTGTGCCATTCTCACTCAATTATCCACCCTCAGAAGACCATCTCAAACTGAAAGATGTTCTGAGAGTAGTTGGCATTAAAGAATGTTGTTTCTCATAGTTTTAGAGGTGCAACATTATCAGGGTTTGCTAGGATGTGGTGTATCATAAGGGTACAATTTGAAAACTGTCGGATAGTGTAATGCTGCGACACTATGCAATTTCTACAACAAACCTCTTGTCATAAGAAGTGGTAGCCTGACTGCTAAGTGAAACAACGTACTCTGGAGTTTACAGTCAATCAGTGAAGCTATGATTGTGCAGACTGCTGAATTTGTTTGTTGTCTCTGGTGATACAGGTATATGAACCTCAGATGGATCATGACTATTTCTGTTTTCCTCTACAACCAAAGTACTGTTTTGAATTCAGCCGTGGTCAACAAGATGATCATACAGTGATTATGAACATTCATATGCAGCAGCTTTGTATCTATAACATTGAAGTTATTGCTGCTGGTCCTCCTTGGAATTGTTCTTGAGAGAAAAATATACTGGGCTGACAAAATCTCTTATTAACTGCATTGTACGAACCCTAAGCTAAGAACTAGAAATCAGATGCAGAACTAACTTCATTTGTTCTCTTTACACCAAGTATGCATACATGGAACACGGCCGTTCCTTCTGATGAATTAACATTTCATTCACACAGGATGAGATTCACACTGACGCTGTGAACTTTTGAGGTTATGCCACTGAACAAACCGCTGTGTCTGTCTGTTTTGTATTGCGTTCCTTTGCACCTTGCTTTTGTGTGTTTATTTGTCTCACACATCACATAATTTATATTAAAACCTATGAGAAAATGAATGGGACAATAAATAAATGAGTACTTAACTCAGGAAATCAAGGTTTCTGTGAATTCCGTGATGTAGTTTACCAGGATGGGAGGGATATGTGTCTTCTCTCTTTATTTATACCCATCCCCCAAAAAGCAAACAAACAAACATACCAACAAATCAGAAAAGAAGTTTCTACACAAAATAAGACACCTTCCAATAATACAGCTATCCCTTACAAATCACAATCATGTAGATCATCATAGTTTGAAAATCATGTTATACAACACGATGTATTCATACATGACCTACACTTCCGGTAAACCACATTATAGAATTTTAAACAAGTTTGGATTTTTGAAAGTAATTATTCTTTGTAGTTTCATATTTATCATGTAAGTTCCCATAAAATTTCCCACACAACTAAAATGCAATGTCAGGAGGCAAAGTTTCTCACTCTCCGCTAAACCATAATGCAGTTAATGCTTTTTTCTATTATGTAACAACATTCAAAACAACTTAAAAAAATGCCTTTAAACACTTATGAGCAGTCACTAGGAGAAGAAAACTGTCTTGTCTAGCAACAAACATGCCCCTTAATGGGAGCAGCAACTGAGGTCAACATGGGATTCAACAGAAAGATCTCTCCCTGAAGAAACAGCCACCACCACTTCTTCTTCTGCATACGCAGGCCGATACTCCTGTGGACACTCCCTATATGGACAGGCAAGTAGTAATCCCATCTACCCAACAAAGGGAGTGGAGTTTTTGTGTGTATGACCGTTTTTTATCCTGCCATTAAGGCAGTCATACTCCATCTTCAGGGAAGCTGCATGCTATGTGTAACGTGTCATGCATACCAACGGTCAAACTGGCCTTCTCTTCCGAAAGTTGGTGATGGGATTTTACATGTGTGCAAGATGTTACGCATGCGTTCACACACGGAAACCTTGGTTTATAGTCTCATGCGAAGGACTGTATGGGAAATGGAGTCAGAACTTATGTTAACTTTGAGAGGGAAAAATCCCCCTGCACCAAAACAGCCCGGCGGAGATTCGAACCCACAACCCTTGGACTGTGAGTCCAGCGCTCTACCAACACCCCACCCACCACCACCAACACCAGCTCGCTCACCTTGAGAATAGCACTGGTTGAGCAGTGCCACCTGACCAGACACCAGGTAGAGCTGTAGCTGGGAATACACTGACTGCAGGGATGGGATGGTGATGAAGCTGTAGGCTGCACAGGCCTGCAGGAAACACAGAAAAGGTGCAGTCACCAGACTACAGATGTAGGATTGACAGACTGCAGGGAAGGAGTGGTGATAGAACACTAAGCTGCGCAGAGGACTGCTTAGATACTGTACATAGAATCACCAGATAATGGACAAAAGATAAACACAGATCAAAGAGACAGAATGGCAATGAACTTGTATGCTGTCCTCGCTTACAAGGGAACACTGAAAGCAGAAACACAACAGTTTTTAAGTAGAACAGAACGCGGACATACAATGGTAATAAACTTAAGACTGTTCAAGTCTGTAATAGACACACTTAATGTAGAATCACTAAATTACATGTAAAATAAGCACAGACTGCAGGGACTGGTGATAAAACTGTAGACTGCCAAGACCGCAACAGACGCACTGTTCGTCTAATCATTAGATAATGCATGTTAGTCAATTGCAACTTCAGTTGTAAATACTCTCGACTGCAAGAAGAAAGTTAAACCAAATATATGTGTCATAGAAACTGCTTTATTTGATCCTCTATTTCAAAATTTATGTACACATACACATACACATATTCACACCATGTTCACAGATGTATGCACTTTGTGAACAGAGATTCAACTGAATGTACACACCAAGTCACACAGGAATTTTAGCACTAAAAGTAGTTTTATGAAATAAACAT
>JADBJO010008460.1:70000-75000 GCA_016801955.1 Conus betulinus
ATACTAATTTACCATGCATGTACATTAATTGTGATATTCATCATTATTACCACACTTAAGATCACTTACACCTTGCTTATCCTCAACGACAGCTCTGTGCATAGCTTTGCAGTCCACACTCTCATTGGCACAAGCTGTCAACCTTGGTAGAGAATCGACTGATCAGCTGTAAGAAAGCTGAGTGCATGCTGTATGCATGTGGGCCATCCATATCAATGGCCAAACTGGCCTTCTCTTCCGAAAGTTGATGATGGGATTTCATTTGTGTGCAAGAAGCTGTGTTCACACACACACAACCTCAGTTCTATGTCTCAGTTGAAGGACTTTTCGGGAAATGGAGTCAGAACCCATGTTTACTCTGAGGGGAATCCACCCCTGTCGTGAAATAGGCTGGTAGAGATCTGAACCCATAACCCAAGGAACACCAGAATCACGAGTCCGGTTTACAAATCATGAGTCTGGTTTACAAACTGAGCTATTCTGGCTATCAACCTATTGAAATATTCGCAACATGATGTCAGTCAGTCCTGATACGTTCCATTATGATCAGCTGGTTTATCAACATCACAATTACAAAAATTTTTTAAACAGATACGCATCTTTCTACACAATGTTGAAAAAAAATTAAAAGAAAACAAATCTTAGATAGCAGTGACAGAAGCAAATTAACCCATAAACCAACTTATGGATGACTTGTTTTTAAAAAAAAAATCAATAATCCATTTTGCCTTTTGACTACCATTCTGCCCTATTCCGCCTGTCCATTATCCACCACTCCTCTAATGATCTGCCCTATTCCCTCCCTCATGGGTGACCCTAATTCAATTCCCATATGGCGAATTTGGTAAATTTTAGAGTAAAGAAGAACCATTGAGAGCAGTGGCATTTGATGAAGTGGCTGCCATTTGTGAAACTGCCTTGATTTGTCTAAAGAAAACAAAACCCATTGAAATACAATTTTTTTTTTCAGGATTTGTTGGGTGCCACCAAGTGACAGAGGGAGGGGTACCCATACAATGTAACTGCGGAAAATGTTTTGCCAAAGCCTCGCTGAATTGAAAGTAACAGATGAGAAAAGCATAAACTTTATTCTGGTGCACTTGCACTTGCTTCAAACTACAGCAGCAGTATGTGAGAAGATCACTCGACTTCATGATTACGGATGGATTCTGTATTTACTGGAAAGCAAATTACATCCCACTACTTCTTCTCTTATGCATATTTGGATGGTTTACATGTGTTTTGTTTTTTCTTTAGAAAAAATGGAGTAACCAAATTTCAAAATTTTATCTTTTGCTTTCAGACAAAAACGTAGTAGTTGCACACATGTTAGAGACACATTAAAATTAGCAGTTTGGGATAACAAATCAATCGTCTATATGACAAATCCGTGACTCACTAATCAAATAAATAATCATTAAATAAAAGATCAGTCTGTAACTTAACAAATGAATCATTCAACAAATCAATTATCAATTTAAAAAATCAGTCAGTCATTTAGCAAATCAATCACTTTATATATACACATGTCTGTCTGTCTGTCTGTCTGTATATATATATATTTATGTAACTGATCAGTCATTCAAAAAAATGATCATGAAATTAACAAATCAACCACTCAACAAATTGACCATCCACTTGACAAACCAATCACTCACTGAAGAAACCAATAATTGATTTAACAAATTAATTTCCCATTTTACAAATTAATCAACCACTTTAACATATCAATCAGACATTTACAAATTAATCAACCACTTTAACATATCAATCAGACATTTATCACATTGCTCATTAAGATACTGATATCTCATTAAAAAACATCAAACATTCATTTAACAAAGTAACAATTCAGTTAATAAATCAGTCACATATCTGATAAATAGGTCACTTACTTCACAAATCAATCACTCATTTTTTCAATCAATTACCCATTTCAAACATCAATTTATCATAAAAAATAACTCATAAAAAATTAATCATACATGAAACAAACTAATCACTTGATGATAAATCAGCCACTCATTTAACAAATCACTTACTTGTTTTAAGAGTCGGTCACGTTACAAGTCAATTGCCCACTTGATAAATTATTACCTCATTTTAACAAACCAGTGACCCATTTGATAAATTGCTCACTCATTTAATAAATCATCTACTCATTCAAGAAAATCACCCCACTCATTCAATAAAATGACCACTCTTTTAACTGATCAACCGCTCATTTATCAAATAAATTACACTTTAACACACTGATAACTCATTTAACAAACTTATCACCTGTTAAATGAATTGATCACCCATTTGATAAAGTCATCTCCACCTTAGAAAAGGTACTACCATTCAACAACTCAATTATTCAGTTAACAAATCAACACCTCTTTACCAAATCAATCATACATTTATACAAATCATTCACTCATTTAGCAATTAATTACCTCTTTAACAAATCAATCACCCATTTAAACAAATCAATCACTCATTTAACAAATTAATTACCCCTTCAGCAAATCAATCATCCATTTAAAAAAAAATCAATCACTCGTTTAACAATCAATTTCCTCTTAAAAAACCAGTCATCCATTTAAACATTTTCAAAAACCTGATCATTCACTAACCCGTTGAGTGCCTTTAAGCTGTCAGCTGATGCCGTAGTAAAAATGTACTTCCAGTGCCTATGGGCCGTCCACTGACGTCATGCATTTTTCTGAATTTTCATTCGTTACTATTCCTATCAAAGGACTGAAATAGAGTGTGCGTAGTAAGCCTTATATGTCTACAGTATTAAAATGACATGCAAATGACCACACGTGAGGGGAAAGACCATTTTTCTCATCACTGACTGGATGACCAGCCAGCGCTTTGTCTCGCTTGCAAAGATGGCGGCGCAACCTTCGACGAGCGTAGCGACCAAATCAACGTACTTACACAGCTGAGCGGGCTCTGCTAATCATTTTGATAAAGATAATAATCTTTTATTCAGCGACTCACTCGAGCATGAAGGTGAGATGATGATAGTGATGGAATTGCCGGCCATATTCGTCAGTTAGTATTGAGTCGTGCTGTGCGATCTCAAGAGTGTGTTCAGCTGACTGGTTACCAACGTCGAACGAGCTAGCCTAGTGTGTACTCTGCACTGCGTGCGAGTGGCCAGCGGCATGTTAGTCAGCGTGAGAGGGGAGCGTGGCCTGCTCGCGGCGTGACACAGGCAGCAGGAAAGGTAGGGGAAGAGGAGGAGTGAAAGAGAGGGTTGAAGTCCAGCAAGGGGGCGTGGTGGGGGGAGGGGGGCGTGGTCGTGAGCTGACCTGTCTGCATGAGGTGTGAGCAACTGGATAGACTTCTAGACTGTTTTACTTTCATTTATAGGTGTAGTGTGACAATACAAACTTTATTTTCAACTTTTTTGCTTTGTGTTCTTTTTTGGATGTGAAGCTGTAGTGGTAAATACATATGTTTTTGATTGTGCAAAAAAATCTATCCAATCTAAATGCCTAAATATTTTTTTATGATCAAAATTAAAACAAAAGAAGCCCAGATTCAAAATCTCCATTCAATTTCCTTCAAAAATCATATATATTTCATTTTTATATCTTTTGTAGTTTCTGAGCTAGAATTTTTTGTTAATTATTACCCCCAAATCATTAGATATCCCTGGCACTGGGCCAGCCCTTGTTATGTAATATTTCAAGCAGTGAACGGATTAAACAAAACTGATCATTCATCAAAAAAAAAAAAAAAATTGATCACTCGTTTAGTAAATCCACCATTTATTCAACAGATGGACCACTCACTTGTTGCACTGCTCCTTGCACTTGTCGAGGGTGGAGTTCAGCAGGGCGTCGGGAGGCCTTGTGGGCCAGACACTGCAGGATCCAGTCCAGGGCAGGGGGGAGAACAGCGTCAGGTAGTGGGGCATCTCCATCTTCTGCGTGGCCAGGGTGTTCTGCACGCTGTCCCCTTGCACCTGAATGGCAGCCACACATTCCTACAATGCTGCCTGTTAAACACTGGCCGTTGGCAAACTTCATTGCTTGCATGATCCTTCTCGCATTTCCACCTTTACATTATTTCATTTTTTTTTTTTGTTTTTGCTGTCCTATCTTCTGTGCCATCTCAGTGGCACTGCACCCACACTGTTCATTCCTACTGCCTCAGCCTGGCCCATCCTTTCTCGCATGTTTGCTACACATCCCAATCTCTCCATGATACAATATTTACAGTGGAACCTCTTTACAAGCAAACTTGAAAATGTCGTAAAAATTCAGTTTTTCACAGAGAGAGGTATTTACAAGTAGACAGACGGAATTCACAAATGTTGTATAAATGTTTGGAACTTATAACAAGATAGTCATGTCCACTCATGGAAGAACAACTGATCTTCCCATTCAGACCACTCAAGGATCAATGTCTTGTTGCATGCGACAAGAGAAAGATTTTCATTAGTCTTGTGAGATCTCATTCAGCACTTAAACAAAATGGCTAAAGTGACTGTTAGTTGTTGTTCAGGTGGGTTTTGAGACAACAAAGAAAGAAATGGGTTTCACTGACACTGATGCTAGCAATTTTTTTGTAAAGCATGTAGTACACACACAAAAAAAGTTAAAATCAAAGGGGATAGGTTGATCGCTAGTTGGAATAGTGGTCAAACAAAGTATCATACTATATGAAACATGATCCATCACTGAACGTTTTTTCATTGTCAGGAGAGAAATGTTAGACTGCAACAGGACATTCTGCTGCATACAACTTTTGCCCCCACATATAAGACATCAGGGAAGTGCAGTAAAAGAGTTTATACAGTTTGAAACACAATTTACAGAATCTACATGATATGTTAGGCTAACCCTTGTAGGTGGAGGTGTAATGGGATCCATGGCGAGTGTGTGTGTGTGTGTGTGTGTGTGTGTGTGTGTGTGTGTGTGTGTGTGTGTGTGTGTGTGTGTGTGTTTCAGTCTAAGGTTAATCTGACAACAACTGGTTTCAGTCAATTAGCCAGACAA
>JADBJO010008460.1:77500-87500 GCA_016801955.1 Conus betulinus
GTATAAAATAAAATTAGGGAATGCATTACTCTTATTAAACAGTATCTTGTATACAAAGCGTAAATTGTAAAGTTTACTACCCTTGATAAACAGCATCTTTAAATAAAGAGTAAATTTTTGAGTTCATTACCCTTGAAAAATAACATCTTGCATATAAAGAGTAACTCTGGAGCGCATTACCCTTGCTAAGTAGCATCTTGCATAAACAGCGACCAAGGGGTCTCGATACCACGAGTCATGAGGGCAAGGCGTTCCAGTGCTGCTGCATATTCCCTGTAGGATACAAAAGATAAACACTGCAAGCCTCTAAAATCATTCTATCATCACACACACTACACACTCACACAGAATCTGTGTCTGGGCACAAATGCCACACAAGCACATAAGGTTACAACAAAATCTGTATCTGCATGTCAAAAACAAGCAGAAATGGATCTAAGCCTAAGCAGCGATTTCAAATAAGAAAAAAAAATTATTATATCTACATGCAAAAGACAAACGAGAGAACAACCAAGTTCCTATATCGTTTTGTGCTGGAGAAACAAACATGGGAAAAATATTCCTATGAAATCTGTGTGCCAAATATCGGAACAGGAGGTAGGGGTGAGGTAGGGCTGCAGATTCATTCATATTCCTCTTAAATGTTTTAATACAGAACATGACTGTGGTAACAAGATGGCATTTATCAGTGTTCTCAAAGGTTAAGCCCAAAATCCCAGTGCCATGGGTTTGTGAGATGTTCAAGGTTCGTCCTTCTACAGGACTGCATTACAGAAGGTGAACCCCGCTCTCCACCCTCTTTGTGCTGAAGCTGGATCATATTTACTGCTGCACGGAGACAGAGCATTTCAAAGCCCTAAAATTCCAACCCTACAAACAACCTAAACTTGTCCTTTGGCCAATGGGACATTCATCTCATCTTCAGTTCACTCAGTACTTCAAATTTACACTCATCAGCTTGAAGCTGAAATGCTGTAACCAATTGATAAAGAGCAGTCCGTTTCAGGCTACATTATCACACTGGCAGCTACAGTCTACTCTGACAATTTCTATCTCACATTCAGAAGAATGAAAAGTATTATGCCAAGAGCTTATCACAGCTACACGCCATCTCACACAGCATCACACTGCACAACCAAGTCTGGTCTAGCTTCAGAATGCAACTTGGGTCCACAGCTGTCCACAATTTAGGCAAAATCCATGAAAACAGAATAAGAAGTGATAGCCATCAGAACCTACCCAGAGTCCAGAAAGCTGTAGGACTTGAGAATGGCACACTCCACATACAACGTGGGATCAGCTCTCGGATGGAGGCGCGTTTTGAAAAACCAGTTTCTGCAGGTCTCCTTTGCCGACTCTGGCACATCAGCTGGAGTGAAATTAGCTGAAAGTATAAACAATATCACTAGAACTGAGCAGTCACGTGGCATAAAGTCAGCTGAAAATATAGACTATGTTTACATGAAATGCTTTTAAATTTGCTGACATGAAATTTGCTGAAAATATCCCGCAAGTTTATATACTGAGAGAAAGTATCAAGTATTACATATCAGTTTGTATTTCATATTATTTCTTGTGTTTAACATGAAAAATGACAGAAAGTCACAAATGCCTGTCCAGCATATCTTATTTTCCCATTGACATTCTCAGTAGTGCTGGTAAAAATGAAACTGTTAATCATAATAATAAACGAACGATCTAATCAATAAATAGGTAACCCCATCCCCTACCCCCATCACCCGAATAAACAGAAAAAGCTAAAAACTGGGAATATGTCTAACCCAGCTCTAATGCTTAGATACAGACTCACCTGGAAGCCGTACAGCCCGCGTGCTCCCTGGAGGAAAGTACTGCGCCTTCTCCAACAAACGCTGATATACAAGATGACCTTAACACATGGATGATTTTGAAATATTTTGATCTTTACACTTTCTCAGAAAAAAAACAACAAAGAATGAATAAAAAACAAAGAAAAAAAAAACTCAAAGAAATTGATACCTACAGAAAGGTAGACATACAGACAATCTTGAACGATTCCGATCCTATAGAAAAAAAAGTCTTTACTGCTCCATAAGTAACATTGTTCTATTTGATTGTTTTTTTTTTTTTTTTTCTTTTCTTCAAAAAATGGGTTGGGGAACTGGACCATAGGTGCTCACTCCATGTTTTCATGTCTACTGCAGTTGGCGAAACAACAAAATGTTTTGCTGGGAAAAAAAAATATGTCCATGCATGCAGGTCTTTGTATGAGAAAATTATGGCTGAATACATAACATTGTAAATTGTAATTCAGCTATGAATGTATTGTGGACTGCATGACAATACAGAATACTGATATTTATGTATACCATGGAACTTTTCATAATCGCTTTAGGTCTTAACATTTTGGTTCCAACTTCCCAATTCCCTCTTTGAACAGAGATTTTTAATCCCGGTACATTTTTAGGATCAGCAATTTCAAAACTGAAGTAGAAAGCATACAGACTTACTATTTCATCCTCTGAACAGTTGTGTTTTAATCTTAAAATACATGGATACATTATGATTCATTTCTTCAGAGGTAGATCCATAAATAATAATAAAAAAATTTTTACAAGAATATGGACAGACATTACTGCTGAACACAATATATATATATAAATTAAAACCGCTAATTCAGACAAAAATGTTGCTTCAATATGATCACACAGATAATCCACATGGATGCATTACAACAAAACTAAGTTTCACACATGCACACCAGCTATGTTTTTAATTAATAACACAAAACAACAAAAAATACTACTGTACCAAATGTGTCCAGTATTTCTGTTACGAGCACAAACTTGCTGGGATAAAACTGGATGACAGATGTATCTGCCAACAACTTGGAACACTGCACACCATACAGTAAATGCATGCACACACACACACACACACACACACACACACACACACACACACACACACACACACACACACACACAAACACACACACACACACACACACACACACACACACACACACACACACACTACTCTCATACATGCACACACTCACACCCACACACATACTCACATGCATGCACACATACACACACACACACACACACACACACACACACACACACACACACACACACACACACACACATATCAGTTAAAAGAGTGCATTTCACCATCTAATCATTATAGTCTAAAAAAAAAAAAAGAAAAAAAGGCATCTACAGAAAAAAATATAGCTTGAAACTAATCTAGCTCTTTGCTTTCAGTCATGTACCGAAGATTTTTCTGTTTGAAGATAAAATAAGATAATGTTGCTTATAGCCCAGCCAACCGCAAAGGGCCATATCAGGGCTGTCACCACGTTAAAATCAGCTCACAGGTCATTCATTCAAAGTTCAGCACATACACAATCTTGCCTTTAAAAAAAAATCCCTCCCCCTTCCCACAATCATACATAATCTCTTTCTAACTCATACTGGTAGATGGAGGGATGGAAGGATCAGGGATGGATGGGGGTGGGTATAGGAGAGATGGTGATGGGGGGGGGGGTGCGTATGCATTTTTAACATTTCAAGCTAAGAGCATACATTCCTATAATGTTGAGTCCCAAACTTGTGCAAAATTCTATTGTCATCATCAACATCAAAGTACCTTATGCCTTATGCATTCAAACATACTGTCAGTTGCATGGGAACAAAAAAAAAAAAACAGTTGTCAAAAAAAAGCACTGTTCAAGTAAGCTACAGGACCATGTTTGGACTTAAAAACATTTGAAAACTGCTGATGGAAAATAAACCCATATTGCAAGTGTAAGTGGTTGAAAAGCAGCACACCTGTATAGCAATTTTAAGTGACTTGACTCGTTGGTCGTTCTCCCAAGCATTGACGAGGGCCTGGTTGAGTTCCTCTATGCGCTTCACATAGTCTTGCTGACTCAGGTTCATCATCTCTTTCACTGAACCCTGCGCATATAATCAAACATTGAACATGAACAGCAACCTACACCACCGCTTTCATAAAATTTAATAAGATATTCTGTTGATGGAGACTAACACCAAGGCACCACTGAAAATATGAGTTGATATGCAATACATAAAAAGGCTTGGAAAAAAAAAATCAGACATCTCAAAATATAGCTCTTCTCAGATTTTGTGTGTGTGTATGAGGAGGTGGTGGAAAATGATTTTTTCTTTGTATCTGTATGATAAAGAATGTATTTTAACCACATGTTTATATTACTGAAGGCTTGCTGCTTTTAAATAAGAAAAAAAAGATAATTCAGCAAATACAAATTTTACGAAGTTTACTTGATTGCTTTCATTATTATCAGTATTTACACTGTCATGCCCTAAAGTCATCTAAGAAAAACAATGAAAGGATTACCTCTTCAAAATCATCCAGTTGTTCCAGACGATTACGCACTTTATCAGTCACTGTGGCAGTCTGCTGCTGTGTCTTGATCACAACTGTCAAAAGGAGAGCCAGAAAAATGATTATAAACACTGTTCTGTTCTTTTAATATCCAAATGTGGGCAAATTACCACTCAACATTTTCTTTTAAAATTAGTTTACAGTTACACTGCACCGCCAAAATATCTGAGATCAAAGAACTAAGTAATATATATGGGAAAAAAAGAAAAAAAGAAAAACAACAACCACAACAACATGATCAAAATACAACAAATCATTCAACTTATGACTGGATTGCAAAGTATTTTTAAAAAGAATGATTACATGAAATACATTTGTTGAGTTTATCATTACACTGTTCTTATTACTAAATAAATCACAACTTGAAAATCTAGCTATAAAGCAACTAGAAGCTCTCATAAAAGTCAAGTTTTCACAACACAAAATATCTCACTTAAACAAGTCCTAAAAGACGCAAGTTCTTATGAACACAAGTTCTCACAAAACACAAGTTATTTCAAATCACAAGTTCTTTCAACACACAAGTTTTCACACTACAAAAGTTCTTACAACACAATAATTCTTACGATGCACACATTCTTTCAACACACAAGTTCTCAGAATACTACACAAGTTCTTGCAACACACTACGATTTTTTCTCTTTTTTTTTTTTTTTTTTTTTTTGTTTTTTTTGTTTGTTTTAACACTGGTACTAGTTTTCAGTCTCACCTCAACACATTTAACTTTGCTCAGGCAATGCACATGTTTCTCTGTATCTCTCTCTCTCTCTCTCTCTCTTAAATGCAATGCATTCCACTGAAAGTAGGTCTCAAAAAAAAAACAAAACTTCAAATGCCGAGTTGGAAAAAAGTTGGGATGATGAGAAAGAAAGTCGAAAAAAGAAAAAAGTCTTCTAAAGAGTACTGGACGGAAAAGCATCAGAACCTTTGATATTGGGAAGTAACATGCTGGTTGTTGCTAAACAGATATGATGGCACCCTCCGAAGGGGCATGTTCACGTATGCTGGGCCTGCATCTTAGCAATCACTGTCTTCAGAATACACTTAAGAGGCTGAAAAATAACATGCACCAGTGAACACTATCAAATCAGTGAACACTATCAAAGTGCCTCGGTTATTTTCTCTTCTGCTGATTACCTCATGGTGGGATGATACTGATCGACTGTTGGTGTTCAGAGACTTGCGAATGGAGGAGCCAGGATTTAGCTGTGATTGGGAAAGCTGGTATGAGTGCCTTGAAAGTAATACCACAAGCCAGGAAGCATCCAGATACCAACAGAGAAAGCACAGAGCCCACATCCATCCAACCCCCAATATTCACAAACCTAAAACCCACCTTATCTACAACCCCACAGACAGAAAACATGTTACAGAATGACAGAATTAGACCAAAAAGAAAGAAAAAAAAAGGAATAAAACTACCTTTCTCTTTGTCTGAAGCAGAGAGGAAACTGGTGGTGATGGACAATTTTTCAGATGATGTGGTAAACTTCGCCAGAATGCCTGCTTTCTTCGTTGACCAGGGCTCAAATGACTCGTCCAGTCCATCAGAACTGATGCCACCTTTGTCTTTTTCCCTGAAAGTTCATGGTTTTTGCAATTCGTATCTATTGATGCAAAGTGGAGATCAAGGTTACAGAATCCATAAAAAGTAAATTTCGAGTGAAAACTGGATATCATATACTCATGACTACTATCCCATGAAGAATCAGCACAGGTATATATCTTTGTTTTTGTTGATGCTTCTCTACTGACATCAAATAATAAAAAAATATGCTCCCTCCCCCCTCTTTTTTCATTTTGCAAGCCAGCATTATACATATTTTAATTCACAAAACAGTGTAGACTGTGGCATCTTACCTTCTCACTAGCATTCTTAACACGGCTGGCAGGTTCTGCTTCTGCAGCAAAACGGGAGAGAGGGTCGGCCCCCTCAAAGGCCAGACTGATGGCTCCATCAGCCCCCAGAGGGTCACCTGAACTCAGAGGATCTATAAAATCCTGTTTGGGGGCTGACTTTGTTCCATGGGAGGGCGTTGATCCTCTGCTTTCTGCTTGTTTGATTTCTGTGACCTGGTTTTTTTTAAAATAAAACAACAATGGCTTAACGATGTACAGTAAACAAATTACATGATAAAACAATCCATCAAAAGCAACATTGACCTAAAGATGTACAGTAAAAACAAATTAAATGATAAAACAATCCATCAAAAAACAACAGTGACTTAAGCCATACCGCAAACAAATCAAAAGATAAAACAATCCATCAAAAGCAGTCAATCAGCTCATTCTTGTTTTTTTTTTTTGCTTGTTTGTTTTTTTTCCTGTCTTAGGTTCCAAGGCACGTCAGTGGCATTACCACCACGCTGTTCATTCCGACTCCTCATTCACAGTCACACCCTGGCTTCTCCTGTCGCAACCTCAGCACCATCGATCCACATCGAGAGTCAGCATCAAATCTTCATGAGGCAACCCACCAGAGGAGGCACTGCAATACTGCTGAGTCACTGCTGTCATGCTCACTCATGCCTGTTCTGATTCACAACACACAGGAAACCCTCTAATAATTGCCTAGTCTTGGATCCAGTGGCAGTGAGCTGAGCATCCCCCTCTGAGTGGCTCCACCACATCTCCATCCAGTGACAGTCTTCATGAACTTGCTGACAGATCTGACTTCAACATTAACTTCAAAAGCATAGAAACACAACCTGTGGTCACCATGACTGTACAAAACATGATGGGCTAGAGATTTTTGAAACTTTTTTTTTTTCATGCTGATTGAAGAGGATGATGAAGATGATGCCACAGGGTTTCATTCTGGTCTGAGGTACAGGGCTGTACTGTACCTCATGATATATCCCAATGTCAACCACAGGTCCTGGAGATACTGAAACCTGCAGCATTGATCGGGGGAAATCTGCGCAACACTCTCACAGACACATCCATTCAGTGGATGGGACATTACTGTGTGGTTCTAATTTTCCCCACTGAGCAGACAGACAATTCAGTTTTGGGGAAAAGCCCACTGGAGTATCAAAAATCCCACAATAAACGTGTCTAATGGAAATCAAACCCTAGACTTCCCAGCATGCAATAAGTGATGCAGACCATGGCATCTGGGAGTACTTTGTCTATAAACATCAATCAATCAACCAGTTAAAACCAGACGGACCAAAGAAAATACCAAAGACAGAAAAGAAGAAGAAAGGTAAAGTGTACATCTTCAATATGTATTACAGTATTTGAAACAGTTTGTAATTTTGGGCAGATAACATGATTCAGATTTACACTGTATAGGAACGAAATCTCAACAGTCCACAAAGAGACCAAAAGACTAAGAATTTATGACTCATAGACAAATAATATTTGAGGGAGTGTAGACTTTAATTTGTCCTTGATCTTCTATAAAGTTCCAAAATGCAGAGTATGACCATATAATGGGATACAAAACAATGATAAAACTAATAATAATCATAATACTAATCATAAAGGGATAAGGAATGCTAAGTAAATAAAAACATAACAGGAACATGAAATGAATAAAGTATTGCTTTTCAAGTACAGACTTAACAACACAGGCCAAACAAAGGATATGAGAACAAAGTGTAATATCAATGGAGGGTACAAAAGCAAAATTTGAAAATAAAGCAAACTGTTAAATCACATTTTCAAAGGGGAAGAAAGAGAGAGAGAGAGATGAGAGAGAGAGAGAGAGAGAGAGAGAGAGAGAGAGAGAGAATGTACAGAGAGTTGTGTATATCCTAGAGTTACAAAGCTAATGACATTTATTCCTTTGGTAGTGATTTTTGAATGCTTGATTTTGTAGGAATACAATAACTGACGTACTTTAATGGATGCAGAACTAAAGTTCCAAACATACGGTCCGAAAAATGCTACGCTAGATTTCAATAAACTGATATGCACACAGGAATCACATTTATAATGTTTAGTTGCTACTAGAACAAATTCAGTAAGATCAGGTGATGTCATGTTGGTATGGACAATGAATAAAAACATATAATTTTCTTGCAGGTTAGCTGCCTGTGCAATGATAACACTTTCACTTTCAGGTTTATTTGTTTTTCAATGGTTGGTACAAAGAACAATCAACTTAACCACCTGTTTATGCATACAGTTAATCATTTTGATGTTTTTTTGTTTTGCTATGGTTGATAAAAAGAACAATCAACTTAGCCACCTGTTTATGCATACAGTTAATCATTTTGATGTGATTACTGCCTAGTGTAGATACATTGTAACTGTGAGAAAGGCAATGAGAAAAACAACTTTTGGGTACAAATATCAGCACAGTATGTAACTTTATTTTGGAAAAAAAAAAAAAAAAAAAAAATACATGCCAACTGTTTGTAACAATGATTAACATGTGGTTGCCATTTCAAACTTCTGTTAACCATTACACCCAGAACACAGCTGACCTGCTCAACTAGGGTTTTCTTTCACTTTTAGGCTTTAAGTGAGCGGCTTGTGTCGTTATTACCATTTGGTATTAAGACCATACTTTTTGTGCTGATTGAGAAAGGGAGAAGAAGATGGAAAGAAACAGATAACTGAAGAGGAAGAGGAATTTGGATAGGGGGGTATGGCAGAATGGAGCCGGGAAAAGAAAAGGGAGGAGGAGAAAGGATGAAACCAGTGCACAGGTCACAAAATGCCTTGCAGTAAAATCAATACATGTTCATATTACTGATTACTTCCTTGCGTACATTCATATCTTTTCACTTTTTATGTGAGTGTGTGTATCATTCTCTATTTTAGCATGCATATCTATCTACATTTCTATATTATTTATCAAACCATTTCTTTTCATTTGATGTAAAAAAAAAAAAAAATATATATATATATATGAATTTTAGATCCTTGAATAATAAGAAATCAAGCATACCAGTAAAATGCTTTCGCTCCCCTCCCCCTCCTCCCTAAGAAAATGTTTTACATACGGTTATTCCTTTCAGTGGATGGGATGCAGTTGGATAACTCTGCAGTGCCCGTTTTTGTTGTTCCAACTTATAGTTCCTGCGGCTTGGATACCTGTGCATGTATGCAAAGCACAAGCATTATGTTACATTAAAAAGGATGCTACTTTCATGTTTTGAGAAAACACACACACACACACACAAAGACCACACACAAGCACACACAAAGACCACACACACACATACAAACAAATGCATACACACAAACACACACACACACACACACACACACACACACACACACACACACACACACTCACACACTCGCACACACACACAGATGCATGGAAATTTCAAAAGAAAATTTAAAACTATGGAGAAGAAACTCTCTCTCTCTCTCTCTCTCTCTCTCTCTCTCTCTCTCTCACACAAATGTTTACAGGTAATCCAGTGTTAAAAAAATTAAAACAAACATGAAAAATAAACCATACTGTGAAAGCATTCACAATCTCTCTCTCTCTCTCTCTCTCTCTCTCTCTCTCTCTCTCTCTCACACACACACACACACACACATACACACACACACACACACACACACACACACACACAAATGTTCACATCTGTAATAGTTTAGGTACAGGCTTACTTAA
>JADBJO010008460.1:92500-95838 GCA_016801955.1 Conus betulinus
CTGCATAACAGAAAGTGCCAGCCAGCTGCGGAGCTGAAGAACCAAGGTTCAGAGAGCAGTCCACCACAGGAAGCCGTTTAACAGTTCTCCAGCATTTTACTGGACGGCCGTTGCATTCCAGTTTGCTTTGACTTCACAAAATGCCAGAGGAGCAGGAGTCAATTCTTCACCCCATATTTGTGCATGACCCAGAGGAATGGATACAGTATGTGTATAAAAAGATCAGTGTTGCGACAAACGATGGCAGTGAACATGAAGGATGGGTTTACACCATTGACCCAGTCTCGCAGAGCATTGTGCTGGTGCAGTTTGTTGATGAGCAGACTCAGCTGTCCATCATTATGAGTGATGCTGTCAACAAAACCACTGTGCTGGCAGAGAGCAAACCCTGGCATAAAGACTAAACTGGATGCATTGTTTCGTCCGGATGCTGATCTGATGTTATCAGATGATGACCTAAAAGCAAAAAAAACTGAAGCTCAAGTCGTGGTTAGAGAAGAATCGTCTGCCGGTAGAAATGACCGGCAGCCAAGAGGAAGTGTTGACTATTTCTGGTGCTCTAACGGTTCAAGCCTCCCTACAGTGTGAATGACTGCCACAGCACCAACGAGATCATACTGGGACGTATCCAAGGTCTTATTAAGAATATGCCAGAAGATCATGATCAGTGGTAAAAGAATGCAGTACTGCAGTATTACTAGTACATCTACTGACACTAGAGTGGTCAGCTGAGACGGCTGATTGTTTTGCAGATAAGGCAGAACTTAGCTGTAACATTTGTGGGCAGCTTTTTTTTTTTCTCATCTTCAGGTATTGGGTGTTTTAGATCAATATCATGGGATGTAAGAGGCTAAAACAATGCTTCTTCTTTAAAACAAAAATTTTTTTTTCCCTGAAGCAGGTGGGAGTGGGAAGGTCGAATTGAAAAAATGAGATTGTGTGTGTGTGAATGAAACATTGAAAGCCAGAAAGGGATGGTGTGTTGGAATATGTATGTGTGAATAGTTAATATAGAACATTAGAAGATATAAAATTTTTTCATCTTTTGCAAATGAAGATTCAGATGGTAGGCTTGCTGATAAAATTCCGTACTTTTTAGACTAAAACAAGATACTGAGAGCATATTACAGGCATGCCTTGAATTTGGTAAAAAGCAGTATTTCATAGATATATAGCTTCAGAATGAGAAACACAAATTATGCTGTGTTTGTAGTTTGCTCTTTGCCTCAACCTACAAGGATAGTTTTGTTTTTGATTTGCTTTAAAGCTCAACTATTTTTTACTTCTCTTCTTCGTCATTTATATTTTCAACTGAAGACTGGCTTCTCCGTTTGCTGATTCATTACAACTGTAGTATTATTTCTAAACTTTTCTTGAAAAAAAACACCCCTGCATTTGTCATAGTTTTAGGATTTAAGATCAGAAGATGCCCTGGGTCATGTGGGTGCTTTACAGACAACATTGTTTTGAGGGGACCCAAGCCTTCTTATTTCTTTCCCTAGTGGTAGCGTTACGAAATAGAGCAGTGCACGTAAATCATGTCTTGATGAGATCTGTAATTGTAAAGCAGAAATATACCTGATGCAATTTGAAACACATTTATCACTTAATCCCCCAGCCTCACTCCTACATCTAAAGCTTTTCCCACATCTCCCCTTAGCTTTGAGCATTAATTAATTTGTTTAATTAATGCTCAGCCAAAACCACCCAGGCTCTTCCAGTGTTGCCCACATTGGGAAAAAAGAAAATGTCCTGGAAAACAACAAACACCAGATAGTCTACAACAACATACACACGCCTACACAAGAGATTCAAAAGAAACAGTTAATCTATTGACATCCTCAACACCTTCACCACCAAAGCTTAAAGACAGCAGATCAGTGAGCATGGATCCAAAAGGTGTTGAACTGTACCTTGTGGTGTATTTTAAAAGTCATTGGTTTCCGGTAACAAAGTTACACGTCTTTTGCGAAAGAGATTTTGATCATCGGTGACTGCTGAACTGATCTGTCTACCCCATCTTCCAATTACAAGGATGTTATATACCCTAACTGTCGAGAATGCTGATCAGTAGCATTCAAAGGGCTGAAGCAGTTGAGACCTGGCCTGCTGAGAGTGCCAGCCATCCCACCATGAGTTATAGCCTTGGTGCTAGTCTGTTGAATGACACAAACTGAATACAGTATGCACTTAATACACATGGAAGAACCCGCTGCAGAAAGAACTGACCATGGCAAAGTTATATATGCACTCTGGCATATGCAGAAACTCCACTTCAACATTAACAGGGAAACACACTCACAGTGAAGCAGACAGAGAGAAAGAAAGGGGAAGTGGAATGTGTTGAGAAAGTAGAGCATATGAAAGACGTTGCAGTTGAACACACTTTTTTTTTTCTTAATAGATTTTAATGGGATTACAGCAACTGGATACAAGTGAGCAAAATGCACATGCACATGAATATAAATCATTGTCAAGCCTTGAGGAATTATACTGTCAATAGAATGTGATAAGACGATAAAAAAAATGAACACAATCCCTGAATTTCAGGGTGGAAGAAACTCAAATTTTACCAGTCAGAATATAAAAGGTCAAACAGAGATGTTGTGGTGTATAATGTTCAGTGTGTAATCATATGATATCATAATCATATGAATGAAAAGTCACTGTGTCTGCACCAAACATGGACATCACACTGTATAAAAACCTTCGTCTATGAAAAAACTGCCACAATGTATGATATTCATGCACACACACAAGCAAAACATTGAACACATGTATACACCATCTTGTTCTCTAAAAGAAGAGAACAGAGGTTAACTGAAGATATTGTATTAGTCAATTATAAAATGCTTTCCTTTCCATTTCTGAAGCACTTTTGTTCTGTAGGAGTGAAACTACTCATATCACAATTCACCTTTGATTATGTGGCTTCTGTACAATGTGCACACAACCATCTATCAAAGAGACTTTCCTTGTAGAAATTATTTGCGTATGAAAATAACATGGATAACATGAATATGGTGTTTAATGTCATCAGCTTCTCAATAATTTTTTTGTTAAAAGGGCTTGTTATAGTCCTTATGAAAATACATAGATCCTATGAAAGTAAATTCTAAACCATAGCGATTTTTGAAAATATAGAGATGGTCTGAAAGAAACAAAAATGTAAATAGTGGTGATACGAGGTGACATATTCTAGTCTAAAGCAGAGCCTCTGAGCAATGTTCTGTTTCTGAGATGTCAGTATTTACAGTCTTTTACCGTAAGACACACTCAAAATTTCCAGAGTGTTAACAACCTTGACAAGCTTTTATATAGTTCTATATTACAACTTT
>JADBJO010008461.1:12500-15000 GCA_016801955.1 Conus betulinus
CAATTCGGCTGTAAAAATTGACAGTTTTTTTGCCGAGGTAAAAACATTTTTCAATTTTCAGTGCCGGTATGACAAAGGCCGCGCCAACATTATCATTGTCAAGAACGGAGCTGTCTGTAAAAACCTGAAGATGATCTTGATATTTTTCATAGATATGTGTTTTTGCAATTGAATTCATAACATTTATATTTTTTCTTCTTTTCTCAATTTAGAAGATCTGATATCATATGACGGTTTTAATGTTTCCCATGATGGTATAGGAATGATGGTCTTATTGACATGTCTTTGATGCTTATTCCTGAACTTTCAATTAAATTAAAAGTATATGTTGCTATTGACATTAGCGTTGATATATTGTTTGCCCTTTTAGGAAAATCATACTCAGTTCTTAGTTTCAATTCTTCCCCAATGAAATTGTCACTTGTACTTGCTCTCAACACAAATTTTGGAGTAGCAAGTTCACGATAATCATCAAGCAGTACGATTTCAGCTGCTGTGTGTGTTCCTTTGTTTGACGCATGACTCGGAAGGCCAAGAGCTAGTTTATAGGCTTTCCAGTCGATACTTTGTAATTTTTGTAATAGGTATTTGGAGCACTAAAATACATTTCTTGTCCATAAGAAAGTTTGGACCTTACAAGTGCTGCAGAAAGATGAACTAAGGCTTCGGGGTCCATTCCCCAAGGTAATCTCTCTATGGTCTTTAAAAGATTTAAGCTATGTCTTGCCTTTGTTAGAATATACTCAAATTACATATTCTATGTCAGCTTTGATGTAAGAAGTAATCCCGAGAACTTGACGTTTTGTTTATATTCTAAAGGTACACCAAGCAGTTTTAAGATCGGTAATTTTGGTGGATTACTACCAGAGTTAAATTGTATTATATATCATTTTTTTCAAAGGATAAAAATAGTTCATTTTGAAACATGTATTTTTCAATGTTAATAAGATCAAACTGGTACAAATCTTCTTATGTTATTTTTGGGCTCTTTGTGGTGTCGACGTTTTTTAAGGTTACGTCCATCCATATACATATCATCATCTGCATATTGGACGAGAGTTACTTTGCTCGATACCACCTTTGGCAGGTCATTTATCATGATGTTGAAAAGTATAGGTGCAATCACTGAGCCTTGTGGGATACCCATATCTAGACTCCTAGCGGCAGAGTATGTTGTTTCCATTCTGGTCACCGTTGACCTGTTTGTTAGAAAATTGTTAATATATCTGTAGATATTTCCAGACAGTCCAATTATTTTAAGGTTGTACATGAGACGACCATGCCAACCTGATCATATCATGTTGTTTTTTTTTTTTACATCAAAAAAGGTTGCCAGTACGCTCTTTCTACGGCAAATTGTCGCTTTACTTCTGTAGCTAGTTTAACTAAATGTTCAACGCCAGATCTTCCTTTCCCAAAACCAGTTTGATCTACAGGTATAATTTTATTCTTTTCACAGTAATGCAATACTCGATTTAGGATAATTTTCTCAAAGAGCTTACCCGAATGTGAAGTAAGTGCTATGAGGCGATAGCTATTTTTGTCACTTTTAGGTTTTCCAGCCTTAAAATAGGTATGACAGTAGTATCTTTCCATAGCTGTGGAATGACACCATTGTCCCAGTATTTTTGAAAAAAAAATTGTGTAGAAAAGCAATACCATTTTCAGGAATGTGTTTTAAAACATTTCATTGCTGACTACATCCAGACCAACTGAACATTTTTTGTTGTTTAATGAGCATATTGCAGTTTTAATCCCAGTCAATGTTATAGGTGAGTTAATATAATGATCCTTTTGTGGAACTGGATCTGCATACAACGAATCTAATTTAGCATTTTCTCTATGGGCTCTACAGTGTGATGATAGTCCTACTACACTGCTATTTGAAAACATACTACCAAAGGTTTTTTGCTTTTTCCATATCTGACGGAATCGTGTCATTGTCGCCCATTTTTATTGGATAACTTGGATATCTTAAACCATTTTTCATGCCCATATTTTTTTTCCAGACCTTTCTTGAATCTCTATGCCCAGGAACTTGTTTAGTGCAAAAAGATTGCCAGTATTCTCTTTTGGCACAGTTAGCTACTCTGTTACAATGATTTTTTGCAGTCTTCATCGCAGCATGATTTTCATCAGTTTTATCTTTTACGCAGAGTTTATTTTTTCTTTCGTACTATTTACCGCCTTCTCACAATCATCATTCCACCAAACGTTGCCAGTGTGATTAGTAAATCTAAAAGTTCTTAGTTTAGCTATAGACGAGTCATCTGCTAACAGTACTGCTTTTTTTTTAAATGTAAAAATAATTCGTCAACATTTCCATCATCATTATTAGGGAAGTCTTGAGTAGCAAATATTGCAAATTTATTCCAGTCTGCTCCCTTATAATTATATATTGGCTTGATATCTTCCACACCTTCATTTGACTGTATGTGCTCTCTCGAGAGAGTTATAACAATACGAAGATGGTCACTGCCTAATGTATCTTTATGTGTTT
>JADBJO010008461.1:22500-27500 GCA_016801955.1 Conus betulinus
ATTCGCGACTGTCCTGTTGGTCTTCACTGTAACTGTACCAGTCCACGACTGTCCTGTTGGTCTTCACTGTATGTACCATTCCGCGACTGTCCTGTTGGTCTTCACTGTAACTGTACCAGTCCACGACTGTCCTGATGGTCTTCACTGTATGTACCATTCCGCGACTGTCCTGTTGGTCTTCACTGTAACTGTACCAGTCCACGACTGTCCTGTTGGTCTTCACTGTATGTACCAGTCTACGACTGTCATGTTGGTCTTCATTGTATGCGCCAGTCTACGACTGTCCTCTTGGTCTTCACTGTATGCGCCAGTCCACGACTGTCCTGATGGTCTTCACTGTATGTACCAGTCCACGACTGTCCTGATGGTCTTCACTGTATGTACCAGTCCACGACTGTCCTGATGGTCTTCACTGTATGTACCAGTCCACGACTGTCCTGATGGTCTTCACTGTATGTACCAGTCCACGACTGTCCTGATGGTCTTCACTGTATGTACCAGTCCACGACTGTCCTGTTGGTCTTCACTGCAACTGCACCAGTCTACGACTGTCCCTTTGGTCTCCACTGTAACAGTACCGGTCCACGACTGTCCCTCTTGGTCTTCAGTGTAATTGTTGCTGTCCATGACCGTCCTCATAATGACTTGTCCGGTCAACAAGAGTCCGGCTGGTCCGTATGTTCATAGTTCCCGTCCAGAACAGTCCTGTTGGACCTCGTTGTGATTGTTCATGTCCTCAGCCGTGCTAATGGTCCGCACTGTCATTGTTCGTGTCCATAAGAGTCTTATTGGTCATCACTGTCCTTCTTCTGGTTGTCTGTGCAGGTGTTTGTGTCCAAAACTATCCCATTTGTCCTCACTCTCATGGTTCCTGTCCCGAGCTGGGCTATCGGTCAACACTCTAATTATTCCTGTCCGTACGTAAGTCTCCTACTGGTCCCCTGTGCACTTATTCCTGTCCACAACTGTCCCACTTGTTCTCTGTGAATTTTTTTTCTCCTTAAATGAAGGAAAGACAGCAGATGGTCTTCCCCCCCCCCCCCCCCCCCCCCCCCCCCCCCCCGTACACACACACACACACCTCCCCGTCTCCCCTTCCGCCTCAGACAAGTGTTTCGACCCTGAACTCGTAACTCCCAGATGCCCTTCCGTCAACTTTTTTTTTTTCGCTCATTAGAAACTGGGGCAGGAGGATTTGTGGGCTCCTCAGCCTGTGATCTTATGAAACAGCTCGGGGTTTCAGGTAAGAAGAGGACCAGAACCCTGAGGGCAAGGGCAGAAGCAGCCGGGAAGAGTTCCAGCTGGATCTGGTCGAGGACAAACAAAAGTGAACTTCATAAGGTGTATATTCCCCAACATAGAACAGGTGTCCCATTAGCAGTGGGGTAAGACATCCGTCTGAAAAGGCACATCTTGAAACGCCCACCAATTCAAAAGTTGCAGGTTCGAATCCGGGCAGGGTCGGGAAAAAAAAAAATGGCAGTTGAGAGTCATACGGAAGTCATGACCTGGATGCGGCCCAGCCCCCTTAGAATGTAAGGAGTTCAGGGCCAAAACACTTGCCTGAAGAAGGGGTATGTCTTCTTTGAAGAGCCTCTGCTGTCAAATCATCCCTAGAGTTTCTTGCCGCCAGAAGTGTCCCGTTGTTTCCTCGCTATGCTTGTTCTTTTTCCATAATTGTCCTATCGGAAGTATTCCAGTCTGTAAATGGATTTTCTGGACATTACTATAGTTGTGAATGTCCTGCAAGTCCTCGCTGTATTTAATCTTTTTCGTTACTGTTTCACTGCAATTGTTTCAGATCACAAATGAATTTCTAAAGGGTTAAGATGCATTTTGCAGGTGCGTCCATCATCTCTGTGTGGAAAGACGAAGTATTAATGTACATGTGCGTGTGTGTGTGTGTGTGTGTGTGTGTGTGCGCGTGTGTGTGTGTGTGTGTTGTGTGTGTGTGTGTGTGTGTGTGTTGACAATGGGTGCAGCCCGTCCTCTGCATGGGCCTGTCTTCGATGTTCTCGTCGGATGATGTTGGCGGTTGTGTGATGCTGCTGATGGCGGTGACTGCCTTCGCCATGCTGTTTGAGGGCTTGCTAGTCAGAGGCGATCCAGGTGAGTAGACTGCTTAGGAAATGTACCACAATAGCCCATCGTAAACACCGAACCACACAACCAGTCCTAATTTGAACAAGAAATCATCATTTTATCCATTTTGGAACAATGTCATTGGGAACAGAGACAGTACAGAGAAGGGCCACAAAAAGTAAACTAATTTGTCACTCCGTGAGGGAGCAAAACGCTTCTAGATGCCCGACCATTGAAGGAGTCGTTTAGAGGGGCTTGAATCGGACGTGTGGAACAACTAGAAGGTATTTAGGAGAACGCAGACTTCCGCCGCATATGAAGAAATTTGAATCTGTCCTTTGAAGCGCACCTGCTGTGAAGTTTAATGGCTTCATTCACGGAGCCCAGTCCATCTTTCTGCCCCAGTTCATTAGAGTCACTGTCATAGTGTTTCATAATCTTGCTGACTGGCGGACGCACCAACCAACAAGCGTGAACGAAAAAACATTCAGCAGTTGAAAAACCACTCTTTTCTCTTATCCTGCTTAAAGCTCTGCTGCCTTATTGTCAGGTATTTGGCTTTGCTGAATTTGACCAAGCCCTACACGTCGTGGCAGAGCGTCAAAACAAGCTGTTGAAGACAGGCACGCCCCACAACTGGGAGTTCGACTTCATGTTCGCTAGAGTGAAGTTAAGTGTGTGCGACTTCCCTCGGCTGTTTTTTCACAAAGTGCCAGACCTTTTCAACTGGGCGGAAATCAGGTGATGCTGCTGGCCACGACAGGGTCGGACGGGGCTGCTGCTGTCGCTTCCATGCTTCTCTTTCACTGGACTTGTGAATCAAGGCGCTGTGGATCTTGGAGGAGGAATCGCCTCACGGGGAAATAACCGCTGAAAAGATGGACGGAGATGGTCTTCTAGAAAAGTGTTCATGTTCCTTTCCACAGAGTCCGCGACACTCGCATCAAAGTACGAAACACCTTATCACACATTGAGTCCCCACACTGCATGCTGGTGGGATCACACACTACATCTACGCATACTGGTCGTTAGTGTTCAAAGGACCTTCCCCACAATGCTGCTCTGTCAGCAATCTTCATATCAGGCCTCATTCTATCTCAGAAGTTGATGCCTGGAGAGATTGGCTAACGCAGCCTTCAGAGAGCGTCTCCAGTCATTTGGCCTTGACCTCCAGGACCGAGTTTCTGGCTGCAACAATTGACTCCATCAGCTCTCTATCCCTCACCAGGATATGGTAACAGACTCTAAGTTGCAAGAACAAACTCTGTTCTGCATGACACCAAATTTTCTAGCGACCTACTCGGTGCCTTGTCTGACTCTTTCTCAGGTATGAACTTGATGCGATTTCTAACCAGCCCCACTTATCATCAGACATTCCTTGTTGTGAGTTCAACCGTGTGACCCAGCACCTTGTGGCACAGCTGAAGCAGAGATATCACCCTAGGTCATGTATGCAAGACCATATCACAACAGAACAACAAACTGAGTAAATGCCTTGTAGATGTGATTCTAAATAATTGATATCATAAACATAACAGTTCCTTAAAGTCCGGTCCTGCTTTTCTTTATTGAAGAACACTGTTGCCACACCTTTGTTCATAAAGGAAAACTGTGACTCTATCATCGTTTGCTCTCCAACACCCCCCGCCCCCCCCCCCCCCCCCCCCCCCCCTTTTTTTTTTTTTTGTATCCCAAATGGTGGAAATTGTCAATTTTCACACCTTTGAAATCCAAACGTGATTGATTCAACCCTTCAATAGTTAATAGTTCATTTTCCGCCTTCTTTGCTTACAATCCAAAATTGTAAGGGGGATATCGTCATTATTTCTCCGTTTTCTGATCGTCAGACTGCATTGGATGTCATTTCACCTAACCTCACAGCGTGGTGGGGGGTGGAGAGTTCAATGAAGTTTCACGTTTCAATCATCAAGGCCTTACGACCACAGAGAACCTTTTTTTTTCAAGATTGTTTCCGTATTTTGCAGACTTTCATGGCTGTTAAAACGCACGCAAGAAAAAAAAAAAAAAAGGCACACTGCAAACAACTCAGACCATTGAAACAATGCTCTGACGAAGAAACAAACCACATGAGCGGTCACGACATGGTAGTTGAGCAATAATTGTCTGAGGACCTATCAAATTAGGCTGTGCTGAGAACGCCAGTCATCTTCCTTGAGTTTCCTGTCCCGGAAATGAAAAAAAAAAGAGTTTCACAAAGGTACATGGAAAAAGCAAATGGGCAACAGACATAGCGGAATTAACAGCTGATGTACTCTCTAGAAGTTTCCAGTGCTTAATCGCCAGATAACAACAAAAGGATGACATGTCATTAGCTGCTGTTGGATACAAGATTATGATTCTCAGGAACAAAACCCTGGAAAATGGACAGCGCAGAGGGAACAACCGTTTATAAAATGAAAGAAATAAAACAAAAACGTGGAGTCAAAGAGAGCGGCAGAACAGATGTTCAGAACTCTCTCTCTCTCTCTCTGTCTGTCTGTCTGTCTCTCTCTCTCTCTCTCTCTCTCTCTCTCTCTCTCTCTCTCTCTCTCTCTCTCTCTCTCTCTCAGCAACATTACTTTACCTTACCTCTACTCTCTTCTCTCTCTCTTCTCTCTCTCTCTCTCTCTCTCTCTCTCTCTCTCTCTCTCTCTCTCTCTCTCTCTTCCTCTCTCTCTCTCTCCATAAATATATGTTGTTTTCAAATGGTGATGGTCAATCTGGGTTTTGAAACACAAATCTGTCACACTGTTCTAACAGAGTAAATAGATCATTGGCATATGAATATTAACGAAAATAAATTCGTTTGAGTGCTGTTTGTTGACTTTGCGAAGGCCTTTGATGTCATAGACCACAATATATTTACAAAATGTTATCATTACCTGGTGTAACAGGAAATGCACTTCAACTGATTTATC